>JAVQJL010006709.1:0-13944 GCA_036024295.1 Nannoperca obscura
AAGTATAACATAATATTGCTGTTCCAAACAGAACTGTGCAATCATGTAGAATACGTATGTAATTTAAAAAACACACATTTCTAATAAAAATAGTGGATGGGTTTGAAATTTGATTCATAAATATCGTTTATTAGATTATTATATATAGATTATTAGTGTGTTTTCGCAGCGGTCTGTTCTGAAACTGTCTCAGCTCGTTTTCTCGAGATAACGGAATAATTAAGTCGTGATCTCGAGATAACGGCATTAAAAACATTATTGCAAGCATGGCCGCACTCGGCTTCCGTAGAAATCAACCAGCAGGTTTAAACCAATCAATTCCCTCACATGGTGTTTTTAACAGACCGTTCAGTCTCGGTTATTGCTGGTGTCTTTGGTGCTTTTATGGAAGTCCATTTGTGTGACAGAATTTAAATAAAAAAATCCAGTTTACAATTAAATGTTCAAATTGTCTGCCGATTAAACGAGTCCGTGTCACAGTGATTAGCTTTCATTTTCCTTTTCATCTCAGAAGGATCTGGGCATTTTTAAACATCATTTGAAATGTATATTTTTACAATTGGCAATATTGGACCTCGAGCTCACCGAGCCACAGAGATTATTAGTCGACTCATCGCTGTTTTCAAAGCTTCCCTCCAAACACATTTAGAGACGAACATGACTGCAGTTCTTTGACAACAGGACGTCTCTGGTGTTATTTTACCCTCCTGCTTCTTAAGGACAAGTTGTGTTTTAAAGCTCAGGCTGAATCAACATATTAAAAAGTCAGATTATGGGCTTTAATGTTTCATGTCCCTGCCGTCAGTCAGCTGCTTCACGTTTGAATAAGAACACGTAAAGATGAGAACTTGGAACGTAAAAGGTGGCGGCTGCACTGCATCCTGCTCAGTCGTTAGAGAACCAGCTTTTCTTCCTTCTCTGTGGATTTTAAAGATCGAACATGAACCCCAGCCTGTGTCTTCATCGTTACAGAACATTTTCAGGCACACTGTTGCGTTTGATGCATCTGCATCTGTAACTGGTTTTGATCAAATCTCCACAGAAACAACCACTTTTCCTTTTTTTTTCTTTTTCATAATGTGTCTCTAATCCGGAAGCCAAACTCCTGACACAATAAAAAAACCCAGTAACTTGCGGCTGTGTATTAATTGAAAGGCTCACAGCTGGCAGGACAGATAACTAACTCGTCTACAGCGCAGAGAGCACAAAGTAGGCTAAGATAGAGCCTGAAACCATGGCAACACGTCACCATCATAATCCTGAAATGTAACACGGACTCAGCAGGTCCGTGGTCTCCGTGTTGTGTTGTGTGCTCACTGATCAACCGGCACTTGGCTTCTGTTTGGCCGCTGACTTGTTGGTCCAGATTATTAAAAGATTTATTTATACTTTATTGTTTATACAGAGGAAGGTCGTAGGTTTGGGTTCAGAGAATGGGTAAAGAGAATGTGTGCAAAAAATGTTTTTCCTTCATTTATGTGCATTTGAATCAGTCTAGCAGACAGGAGCTAGAGACAATGGTTAAATGGTAATTACAGTATTTTAAAATCTGGGCCCCACTTTTACAAATGTTGGGGTCTGAATGATTAATAAAAGGTTTGGAATTAGTCCAGTGGATCATCTGTTTTTCTCCGGTTAAACAAAAAGGATCTTACTCTTTAACAAACGGCCTGTCTCTGTAGGGATCCTTTGCATAATGTTGTTGGAGCCTGTTAGTCACACAACAAGCAGTTTTACTGGACATTCATGTTGCAGCACGATCGCTGCGATCTTCTGGACCGATTCTAAATCTTGTAGACAAGGTGGAAGTTCCTTTTTGGAGTCCTGAGTTGAGTCTGGTGGTCCTCTGCTCGTGGTTGCATGTGGCCTCCACAGCGTCCAACAGCCACACTGTGCAGTGACACTGTGCTTCACACACACGTTCAGCTTATGTGCACAGACGTGTCTTTGAATCTCTCTGTCTGGAGTTCAAAGGCGGACAGCACCAGAGGCCGCAGACATCACGTCGACATGAGGTGACACTCGTGAAAGTGTGCTCAGACTCCGGGAGAATGTCAAGTGATGCAGTTGCACATGAAGTCAGTGCGACGTGAACTGAGCTGAGGGGGGTTTGTGCGAGTTGAAAATGATTTAATTTGAGAAGAAAAAGCCCAAAATGTTTATCCCAAAGCTGTAAAACTCCACTCAAACCGCAGCGACAGGAAGGAACAAGATGGCGACGTGTTATTGGTTGTTGTGTTTTCAGCTTTCCCTTCCCTCCTGTAAACGAGACTCTCCTCCTCCTGCAGGACTCCCCCCTGAAGGCCGTCCAGATGCTCTGGGTCAACCTCATCATGGACACTCTGGCGTCTCTGGCTCTGGCCACCGAGCCGCCCACCGAGTCTCTGCTGCTACGTAGACCGTACGGCCGCAACAAGCCTCTCATCTCCAGGACCATGATGAAGAACATCCTGGGCCACGCCGTGTACCAGCTCGTCATCATCTTCACCCTGCTCTTCGCTGGTGAGTTGAACAAACAACATATGATCAGACCAGATGTGAGATCTTTAAGTCTTGGAATAACTGGAAAACAACAGTGTGTAAATGAGTTCAGAGGAGATGCACGGACATTTAGGATTTTAAGATATTTATTTTCTACATCGTTTCTCAGGTGAGTCGATTTTCGACATCGACAGCGGCCGCAACACTCCCCTGCACTCACCGCCGTCGGAGCACTACACCATCGTGTTCAACGTGTTCGTCATGATGCAGCTCTTCAACGAAATCAACGCCAGGAAGATCCACGGAGAGAGGAACGTGTTCGAGGGCATCTACAGGAACCCCATCTTCTGCAGCGTCGTCCTGGGGACCTTCGCCCTGCAGGTAATCATCCCGTAACGTTTTCTAGCTTCACTTCTTTTATAGATACATAGGTTTAAATTAAAACATTAGATCATTAATACAAAGGGAGGATGGGTTCGGTCATAAAACCAACGAGTCAAAAACCTCAAAGGCGTGTTAACGTGTCTTTCAGATGTCTTTGTTATGACAACTTGACATTAACTTAGATATATAATAGTCATTTAGCTTTACGTCATTTAGCTTTACGTGTTCACATTACATTAGACTGTCGTGAGACGTTCGACAGCGGTACAATAAAGGTGTCGTTACGTGTTATTACAATGCTTTTCTAACTGCGCTTACAAGTTGTTGCAAGTTTCACAGTCACCAGACTGAAGTTTGAGTCTAAAGTTAGTTTGACATCCACATGGCTGAAGTTAGTTTGATAATCATTAGGCTGAAGTTAGTTTGATAATCATTAGGCTGTCGGTTTGAAGCATTTGTTCAGGCTTCACACGTCATGTGACGTAACATCAGAGATCACTCGTGTTCCTTTGCCTCCTCAGATCGTCATCGTTCAGTTCGGAGGGAAGCCGTTCTCCTGCACGGCTCTGACCATCGACCAGTGGCTGTGGTGCGTGTTCATCGGTGTGGGGGAGCTGCTGTGGGGTCAGGTGAGTCCAGAACCAGAACCAGAACCAGAACCAGAACCAGAACCTCGGCTGTTTTTTGCTCTGAACAAACGGCATCGGAGGCGAATGTAAATAAACAACATGTACCGAGGAGGGGGGGGACAGCAAACAGTTCCCTGTCACAGTCGCGCTGCTGCAGCGTTGCCATCACAACCATCGCCATGGTAATGAGCTCAGCACATGAAATCAGTGAGACTCCTGTTTATGAGCTCAGAGGGAAAACAAACCCAGCGTGTCAGTCCCTCTGTGGAGACACACACACACACACACACACACACACACACACTCACTATCACATGCATGCATGCTGCTGCTGAATGCACACACACACACACACCTACACGCACACACCATCACATGTGTGCTCCTGCTGACATGCGCCCCCCCCCCCACACACACACACACACACAGGCTTAGAAAGCATACATTAAATAGAAAGAAAAGAAAGTTGAGACGTGAGGAGGCTGGTGGGTTCAGTTGGAGGGCAGAGAACAGAGAGCCAGAAAGATGCTGACAGAAACGGACTGATCTGAAGTCTGTGGTTTGTTTAAGAGGGAAACGTCTTTTGTTTCTAACAGAGAGACGGTGACAGAAATATCAAAAGCTGATGTGCAGCTGCAGCGGGAGGCTGGGTCTCTCTCTGATCTCTTTTTAATTGAACAATGAACATAACACATAGTCAGTTCAGTATACATCAGATATCTGTTTGATTAATAATAGTATTAGTTATTTATTAGATTACATTGTGATAAAAATAAGTCAACAAAACAAAATACAGTGGTAAGTGATTTCAGTAGTTCTCATACGTTTGTTTTTGTATTTGATGTTTTAAGGTCTCTTAAAAAATAAATGAAGCTTCAGTTCAGCTTCATGATCGCTTGTTGATAAAGAATTGTGTAGAGCTGCAACAATTAATCAATTAGTTGATCGATCTATCTATTTTGATAATCAATAGTGTGTCATTTTTCAAGTAAAAAATGTCAAACATTTGCTTTTTAAACGGGAAGTTTTGATGCTTTTCTTTGTCGTCTATAACAGTAAGTCAGTGAGTCTTTGGGTCTTTGAACCGTCAGTTTGACAAAAGGAGAAATATGAAGTTGGACCAGAAAATTGGGACTTAAATATTGATCATTAAAAGAATTGACGGATCAACCGATGATGAAAATAACTGTTAGTTATATAATATTTAAAAAAAACTTGAAATAGTATCAAACAATTACATAACATTTTTATCAAAAACTAAGTGCAACTGTTTACTAACCAACCAATGAACTCACCTGCATGTGTAAAATCAGTGGATTGACCCTTTAACAACACAATATTATATACGTTTTGTCAAACTCAGCTGATCTCGGCGATCCCCACCCACCACCTGAAGTTCCTGAAGGAGGCGGGTCACGGCAGCACGAAGGAGGAGATCCACGAGGAGGAGATGACGGAGGGCGCCGACGAGATCGACCACGCCGAGATGGAGCTGAGGAGAGGCCAGATCCTCTGGTTCAGAGGTCTGAACCGCATCCAGACGCAGGTACGACCGCAGCGCCTCGCCAGCTCGAGCTTCATCACTCACTTAACTTTTCCCTTTAAGCTTTTTCTGCTATCAAGGTTTCTTGTATATGAAGACGAGAACGCGACTCAGGCATCTGACTGAGGCCTCGACACGTTCAGACAAAAAGACGAGCAGGTCAGAGGGTTTTTGTCTTCTCTTGCGCAGTTCGACGACTTCTACTGGTGATGACGATCAATAACAGCTGTCAATCCATGACATCTTCCTCATCGTCTCTGTGCAAGCCGGGAAAGACTGCGAGCTCTGATTGGTCGGGTTCCACCTGTAGTCCAATCTGGCACAGTGACTAACGACTCCACAGTGTTTTAATCTTTATTATGACCTTTATTTTATCCCGTTGTGTCGCTGAAATCAAGAAACCTCAGGAAGAGCAACAGAGGAGGGATCCCTCTCCCACACATGCGATAGACATCGTGTGTGCAGGACAGAATCACAACAGAAAATCATCGCTTTTACATTTATGACGACAAAATGTAGGTATTGCAGTGAAAGCACGACGCCCTGTCAGCACAGGAGAGACGCTGGGGTTTGGGTACAGTGCTGTTTGTTGTGAAGAGATCTCTTTGTGCCCCACAAAACAAACAAAGATTCAATAAGGAAGTCAGATTCGCTAAAAAGCTGTCTAACCCAACTCAAATAAGACACAGCAAGTCACCCACACACACACACACACACACACACACAGCATCCGAAACAATCACACACCATGGGAGGAGACTTTTAAAGTCCTTTTGTAATTCATTACATTTAAATTATTTTCTCTTACGGTAACTAGAGGTAAAGTGTGCTGTGATCTGCTCTGATGAGCACTGAGGCCGCTTCAGTATGAGACACGTATAATACATCAGAAGCTGTGTAGTTCTTTTTCATATAGCACACAGTGACGTGTGGTAGGTTTTCCCTGCAGTGAACCGCAGGGCATCGCGTTTTTTGTTTTTTTTAAGGTAGAATGATCAGCATGACGGCACAGATGTGAATCAAAAAATGAACACACACACACATGCATACATGCATACATGCATACATACATACATACCCACCCTCATCTTTACACACACACACAGTTAAACTGACACAGTTTACTACTTTGCTGTGGTTCATTTAGCTAATTCTTGAATATATTTCCAAAGCGAACCACTAAACTCTGAAAAAAGAAGAGGTGTTTTGTTCACCTCGTGCATTCACTGCTCGGGTCAGACTCTGAACGGAGCTCTTTCATCCACTTCCACCCGATCAGATCAGTTTACTGTCGCAGCAGCAGACCAGCTGATTGGTTGTTTGTGTGGAGGTGGAGGTTAAACTGCAGATATTTAACACACACACACTGCAGTTGCTGTCCATTTAATGTCACACTATGCTGCAGAGCTTAATTAACCAGTTTATTAAAATACAGAAATTAAAGACGGCAGCCAGCGTGGGACAGAAAGCTCACTGGATCTTTGTAGTCTTCAGTCAGTCGGTGTTGCAGGTAAACAGCAGCACCTTCATAGCGCCATCTTCCCCTGACTCATCTCACTGTGCGTGTGCGTGTGTGAGATCCACCTCCTACAGGATAGATCAACACTCTCTGAGCATTAGCATGTCCACAGGCCGTCCCACTATTTCCCTATGGGGTTCATTAGCCTCGACGCTAACGCCCACCTACAGTAACAGCAGCTCTGCTCCCACTCACACACACTCAGTCGGTCAGAGAGGTCGGGTGTTTTCCTCTCAGTCAGCAGCGCTCTTGCTTGTACTTATTGCGACTGGAAGGCAAACGCATCTGAATTAATAATAACTAATATCTTCTTCTGCTTTGGCCTCTTGAGTTTCTCTGCTTGACCTCTGCTGAAGCTCTTCTTCACACAGGCTCAAACTGACTAACAGACGTTTTTTAATAACGTTTCAAATGTGTCCTCCACAGAAACAACCAACAGTATCAGGTTCTGGTCCCTTTCTGCACTGTGTTTCTGCAACAATCGAACAAACCTTTTTAATTCGAGTGGCTATAATCTCTATTTTTATAATAAAACTAAAACTTCAACGTCAAAGGGGTCGCTCTTAGAGACGGACCTACAGAGAATTAACACCAAATGCTTAATTTATATGTTTTCAGTGCTTGGATTCAAATATACTAAAAGGCTTTGAGAGTCTGGAAAACGTTTTGTTTTGGTGCCTTGAAAGTGCTTGAAAAGTGCTGGAATTTAACTCTTAAAACGCTGTACAAACGCTGTATAGTGACTTTCAGTTCATTGTTCAGTGGTCTGACTGCATCTTTACTGTTTTGTTCATTCTCACTGCTCTCGTAGTGTCGTTTGCTGCTAAATGCTCCACTGTACGCTGCCTAGTGGAGCATCTAGCAGCTAAAAAGCCAGATATTTTCCCCAGCAGATTAAAAACAGCTCAAAGAGAGTTGATATTGGACTCAAGATTCATCATATGGACACAAACACGACTCCAAACAAATGCTAATGCTAATGTTGCTCTGTAACTGATGTGTAAACACACAATTGTTTGCTTGCAAGTTTGACACAGCATAAAACATGATATGTCCATGTTGTGTTCAAACGTGTTATTATCCTGGACCTGGAAACTGCTGGGTGTGTTAAGTCCTTAAAGTGCTCAGAAAAAGAAAAAATGAAACATCTGCAGGAAACACTGTGTCAGAAAATAACCTTCATCTGGCCTCCGTGAAGCCGCAGAGCGTCATGAAAGGAGGAAGCCATGTGAGGAGAACCAGAAATAAAGCTCTCGCCCTGTTCTGTCTCTCCACCATCAGACACACTGCACAGAAAAGAGGAAGCTCTCTCTTTTCTCTTCATGTCTGTGTATCTGTAATATCAGTCTGTCCTCCTGGGATGGGAGGATGAGGGGATGGAGGGGGAGGCAACGAAAGGCTGCAAGCTAATTAGGTTCTTATCTCTCCACGCTCCTCTTCCTGTCCTCCTCCTCTCTAATCCTGGTGGGCAGCGTTGTGCCGCTCAACGCCTCGACAGTCAAACACAGTGGGGGAATAATTGGTACAAGCAGCACCTCGCTGCCAAAACTTTATCAGTCATTCCGAGTGACACAGTTTCTCCTCTTTCTCCTGCCTCCACTCCTTCTTCTCCCAAAGTGCTTTCCGGCTGATTCAAAAGCTCTTTATTCGTTGTTCCGTTTCTTCCGTCATCCGTTCGTTCTGTCAGAGCTTCTTCAGGATTTTCACAAACTAAATGACAGCTTTCTCTCTCTCTTTATGCCGTTTATCTCAAATGTTCCTCCTCTTCCCTTCACTCCTGATCTCCCCCCCCATCCCCTTCTTCTTGTCTTTGTTTCCGTCATGTTCATCTGTGTCTCTGTACCCACTTTCTATCCACTTGAGGATAACGTCATATAAAGACATTATAATGGTAATGCTGCAGAACAGACCACTGCACTGTAGACGATGGGTTCTTAGTTTTAAGTAAATAGGTTTAAACGTGCAAAATGCTTCTTTTTTTAAAAGAGCAAGAATCTCTTTTACTGTCCTTATTCTCTTTCGGCCAAAAACAAAAGTATAAAATATGATTTTAAATTTTGAAATATGACTAAATGTCCACTGGATATTCACCTGTGATCTGTATCTGCATTTCTTACCTAGATCAGGTCAGACTCCTGGTAACGCAGGTGTAAATGCGGCAACACACTTTGACCACATGTGCACAGGTGGTCTGGTTCACGTTGTGTCCAGAATAACTTTCACCCAACATGTCGACCGCTCACAAGACTCTTTCTGCTGCTCGTCAGAAAGGAACCGTGAGGGAAAATAACCTGTAACCTCTCCAGAAGGCTTTCCTTTTCCTGTTTCCTCTGTCTCTGTCTCTCTGCTGTCTAACGGTGTGTTGTGGGTGTCCTTCCTTCAGATGGATGTGGTCTATACCTTCCAGACGGGCCAGGCGCCGGTGCCCGGTGCCTTGCGCCGCCAGCCGTCCGTCGTCAGCCAACACAATGACGCCACTGCCGCCAAAACTCTCTCTAGCCCCACCCACCTAGGGCTTAGCTCCTCCTCCTCTCTCACCAACTCGGCTGGGGCTCCGCCCCCTGCTGCTGCTGCTTCCTCCTCTACTGCAGGCAGTGAGTCGGTGACCAGAGGCCAGCTAACACCACGCTTCACCCGGCTGGACTCTCTTTTTCTTTCTCTGTTTGAGCATGAAACACTGAACGCTGCATGACTCACTGTTTCTGTCGTCACCAGGTGTCTGCACATCCTGAGCTAATCTCAGATATCCCAATGATTATCTTAGCCGAGAAGACCTGAACATGGCAAGACATTTAAAGAAATAGTTCCTCATTCTGAGGGGAAAAACTGATAAGAGAGTCAGATGAGAAGATGAATATCGTTCTCGTGTCTGTGTGTTAAGTACAGAGCATCAGTCAGGACATGGCTAGCCTAGCTTAGCATAAAGACTGGAAGCAGGGGGAAATACCTAGCCTGGCTCTGTCTACAGTAAAAAAGAAATAGTTATCAACACATGTAAAGCTCACAAATTAACACCCTAATATCTTGTATGTATGTATGTATGTGTATATATATTTTCTTTCCCGTTGCATTTGCTGATGTAAGAAAAAATATAGAATATGGCCAGGTTTAATACTGAACTGAAAACCATCTAAAAGGTCTAAAAATGAACTTGCAGACAACCTGATCCACTTCACACTGTTTCTATGTGGTTCCTACTTCACCTTCCTCTGCTTCTTTCTTCATCTTAATCTCCTTCTCCTAATTTTTAAATACCTTTCATCACTTCCCTCTCAGCCCCAGTCTGCTTCTCCTCCTGCATGTCGTGGAGATTTAAACTCTTTACAAGCATCTATTAACCCTGATGTGACTTGCTGTCTGATCGCAACCGCTGGCACGCGTGGCGAGAAAGAAGCTGTGAGTCGTTCTGATTCGTGATAGAGACAGAAACAAAAATCCCAGTTCTATTTTGTTTTGGTTTTTTTTTTGTTTTTTGCTTTTTCTCTGAGGCGACAGCCTGGGCAGCAAGATAATTTAATGGGTTAATCCTGAGCAGGGTTAAATCTGTCAGTGTGTGTGTGTGTGTGTGCGTGCGTGCGCGTGTGCGCGCGTGCGCTAAGCCTGCAGCTCTCCTGGGGTTCAGTAATAGAGAGCTTTGAACTGCAGGGTTATTAATTATGATAAAGAGTGTCTGCTGGTGCGTATAAATCAGTGTGATCAGCTGCAGCCTCTGTGGATTCATGACAGAGGAAACGACTTAAGGCAGACAGAGGAGAGCAGCTAGAGGACAAAATTATTCTGGCTCTTGAATGTGATTATTAATACTTAACAAGTTTTCATGCACTTGTTGTTTTTCGTGTGTGTTAGTGTTTACTGGGTATCGTTTGAAGATTTTCTATACTAGTGCTGACACCATCAAGACTGGATTACCAGTTGGCAGAGCAGGCCACAGACCTCCAGGGGCTCCAGAACTCACAGCTTTTCTGCATGTTTAATTGGTTTTTGGTACTTATTCATATTTATTTACAAATCTGTTTACAAATCTATGACTTTCCACTGAAGTTGCACACAAATCAACCGAGTTGCCTCTGATAACCTTTTACAGCTGAGTTGAAAACAAGAAAATTGGGAACTATGTGATTGGAGATTAAGTCAATAAGACTTTTTGATACTCACTAACCAAAAAAGAAGTGAGATTCAGTCTTAATGTTTGCTAGGTTGTTTGTGGAGACACAGACCTGATTGCACAGTGACACTACGAGGACGTGTGTTCCCTGTGATCAATCCGGCCATGAAATCCAAAACTGTACTTTCTCGCTAACTCGCTTGTTTTTCTACAATAATTTAACTTAAATACAGTCTTAAACTAGCAAAATAATAATGTTAAAATAACAGAAAACACACAACATCAGAAACTATGATGAAAAGGATAAGTCAACAAGATTTTGAATCTGACTTTGGTGGTCTTGTAGTTTTTGAATTTCTATCGGTACCAAAAACATAATTGAGGTTCAGTACCAATCCTTAGTGTTTGCTGGGTGTTGATTGGATTGTGAGGTTACATACCCGACTCCACAGTCGCACTATGAGGACACACAGGCTGGGCTCTTATTTCTGGACTATTTCCCGTTTCAACATCACAGTGTCCCCGTCCACAGAGCCAGTTCCATAAAGACATTGTTTTCTCAGTTGGGTGTGGAAGAACATTGCCGATCTGAGCCAGACATGATCGCCCAACATCAGGGTCCCACCCCACTAATGCTCTTGTGACTGTTTCATCATCTGTTGGAAAGTCTGAAACCAGAGGAGTGGAGGCTGATGGAGCAGCAGATTAATGCATGTCAAACTAGCTCATGTGAAAAATAATGTTCAGGTGTCCACTTACTTTTGGACACATCGTTTAGGTGTTGAATTTAAATATTATAAATGTCACACATGTGTTACTTGTGTTGTGGGGACATAGATGTGACACAGTAACATTGCGGGGACTTATAACGTAATTCATTACATTTTAGATTGAAGACTTGGTTGAAGGTTAGGGTTTGTCAAGTAGTGATAATGGTTGAATGAAATGAATGTATGTCAATGTAATGTCCTCTGAAGTGATGGAAGTGTGTGTGTGTGTGTGTGTTTTAATGCCCCTCCACATTCAGCCGCCTGTTGATGGATCTTTTCGTTGCAGTTTGTCTTCCTGCACTCAGCTGCCTCCGACATCGTGTTGACCTCATTTTGACCTTTTTGTGTTGATGTCTTGTACATTTCTTTTGTTCTCCCACCGTCTTCTCATCCAGCCGACATTTGTTTTACTTATTAACGTTGTGTTTTGTGGTTTTGCACCTCCCCCACCCAGACGATTCAGATGCACGACCACCATGTGTCCCCATCAGCCCCTGACATCACCCTCTCATAACAACGGAGGCCGTCGCTGCTGATCTGCTCGTCCTCTGACGTTTCTTTTCTTTCTTTTGTTTCAGATTAAGGTGGTGAACGCGTTCCGTAGCTCCCTGTACGCCGGGCTGGAGAGCCCAGAGTCCCGTAGCTCCATCCACAGCTTCATGGCCCATCCTGAGTTCGTCCCCCTGTCCGAGGAGGAGGCTCGCATCCCCACCATCGAGGAGACTGGAGACGAGATCGACCCCCTCCCCAGCGCCTCCTCCGGGGCGGGGGGAGGAGGAGAGCCGCCCAGCGCCTTCCCTCACAGCCTCAAGTCATCCATCTGAGCTCCTCCCTCCCCCTCCCCCTCCTCCTCCTCCTCCTCCTCGTCTTCCCTCCTCTCTATCAGCATCATCTGTCATCCCACCAACCGGACTGTCGCAGCGAGGAGGGAAGTCATCGCTGTGCTCATCCCCTCATCCTGCACACACACATGCTTCACATCGTCGTCACCCGCCTCAGTCATTAATGCCACGTTGTGTATTTCATACCGACTGTGGCGTCGTTCTGCCTGTAAGTGTGTCCCTCCACCACCACCACCACCTCCACCTCCACACGCATGTATCAGTAGAAGGTGGAGTCCAGAGTCTCCACTGCGAAGGCCTGTCCTTGTCCATTCATGTATATTTTTTACTTGATGATCCTTTTGAAAAAGCTTTTAAACTATGTTGGGTTCGATCTTTGCGGGACTCGCAGCAGCATGTCGTGTTCTGTATTCGCTTCATTGCTGCGAAACGCTCCCAAAAACGGCACAGAACTTTTCAAAAGAGTGCAGTGATTCTCATGTACATACGCCGGGTTTGGTGATCAGAAGATTTTTAGGCAAATGCAAAAATGTAACCTTTTTAATTTTATTATAAATTTAGTTTTTTTGTTTTTAAAACCTCTAACGATTGTTAATTGATGGTTGATTCAGACTCCTGAGAATGTCTTGTGAGTGTGACACTACAGTCTTCGAGTTCAACTGTTAAAAAGAAAAGTTCCTCCCTTTATCGTGTCTGTATGTGTTGGTTTTTCTTTAGCTGCTGTGTTGCATGTGAAAGGACAGAATGTTTACTACCCAAAAATATCGAACATGGCGGCGTCCGGAGAGGGCTCGCTATCGGCTCTGACCTCATCTCATCCAGTCAGGGTCCCGGTTCTCTCTGCCCCTCCCTCAGTACGTCCACAGTGTCGGTAGGAAACAGGACTGTGGTTCGTGTTTCCCCCTCTAGTAGGATGCATGTTATGTTTCATTTGTGTTGAGTGGCATGATAAATTAGGAATGAATATTTGGGATTCTGTTTAGACGTGTGTGTGTGTTAGTCTGCAGCAGCATCGGTTCAGAGCTCCACTTCCTGTCTGTAGGACTGAACATCCTGTCACCGTAACAGGACCAAAACAGACTCTTCAATACTTGGCTCATGTAGAGGAAACTGCAGCAGGGAAGTGAAAAGCCCTGAAATATCAGAGTACAATCTGCTTACAGAACGTGGGGCGTGGAGTTTGTGGTTCCTTGTGAACCCGTGCGTGTTTGCAGGGGGCTGGAGCCCATCCCAGCTCACACTGGGGCAAAAGGCGGGAACTCCCCGGTCGGCCCGCGGTGCCTTCCTTGCTGTTGTCACGGCGGAGGCAGCGCTGATATAATGAGGCCACAACATACGCTGAATGCCTTTTTTGTTGCCAACAACAAGAAAGGATGCAGCGCTCCCTGGAAACGGAAGTCTTTCCGCTGCCACTCGACCTCCGCAGTGTTTTAGCAGCCCACTCCGGCCCTCTTCTCGTTTCAACAACCAGGCAGTTAATTTAGGTTTAAATTAAGGTCTCTCTCTCTCTGTCTCTCTCTCTCTCTGTCTCTCTCTCTCTCTGTCTCTCTCTCTCTCTCTGTCTCTCTCTCTCTCTCTGTCTCTCTCTCTCTCTCTGTCTCTCTCTCTCTGTCTCTCTCTCTCTCTCTCTCTCTCTCTCTCTGTCTCTCTCTCTCTCTCTGTCTCTCTCTC
>JAVQJL010006713.1:0-13230 GCA_036024295.1 Nannoperca obscura
CCCCCCCCCCCCCCCCCCCCCCCCCCCCCCCCCCCCCCCCCCCCCCCCCCCCCCCCCCCCCCCCCCCCCCCCAAGAAGAGAGGGCATTTTGGGGGCCCCCTTGTGGTGCCTGCTGTCATCTCACCCAGCGACGTGTTTGTTGTCATAGAGAAAGGCGGCTGCTTCAGGCCTGTCAGAGCTTTGTTCCTCGCAGTCTCTCTGCGTCGCTCCATCTCTCCCACTCAATGGGGTTCATTTTTAATGATGGGGCGGGGGGGGGAGTGACAGAGCTAAGAGCGGGCCCCCTCCCTCAGCGGCTTCAAATACTCTGAAAGAAACCTTAAGAGATGTGCCGAGTCCTTTTGATAACCACAGCCATTTTCCTTTTCTCCAAAGTTCCCTTTTTTCCCCCCTTCTCTCTCTCTCCACCCCCCCACCCCCCCATCTCAGAACTGCCGGGAAAATATAGCTACGTTCAACTTAACTTTTCTCACTGACGACTTGGTAAACAAGTAGTCAGGAAAAGATATCTCAAAAAGTATATATTCCTGTGTGTTTGGGTCCTGTTGTTTCGACTATAAATATCTGTCAAGAGATTCAAACAGAGCAAGCTTTGAAAATATCGCCGGTTGTCTTCATGCTAATTTGAAACTGCATCAGATCTCGCATCCTTAATAAACTATTTCTGAAGTCTGCATGTTTTTTATTTCATTCCATGCCTTATAAGAGGCTGAGGGTTGAAAATAGAATAAATGAAGCATTGTTGTTTTTCCTTTTCTATAGATCTTCAAAGTAAAACCCCAAAACAAAGGTTGCTTTCTTCTGAGGCTCGTGTGACTGTTGTCGTGTGTGTGTGGGTGTTTGTGTGTGTCTGCTCTGTGTAGCTCTCTTTGATAATAGCCTCCTGTCTTTCTCACATACACAGACATGTCCCACCCCAGAGAGAAAAATGACAAGTGCATAGAAGACCCCAAGAGTGCAGACAAGAAAACTCGAGCACTCCTAAGGTAAACCCACCTCCCCTGCACACTTCGGTCTCTATCGTCGAAGCTTGTGGTGTCTACAAGAAGAAGAAGAAGAAGAGTGTGAAGTTTATTATTATCATATTTTGTTTATTATGTTACTGAATATTACATCCACTTTTTAAAAGAGAAAACTAGAAACGTTCTTTCTCAAAGTGACTAGCGGCAGTGGCTGTTTGAGGAAGGATTCACTCTTGGGAGCTACAATAGTCCTCCACTCTCTAATCAGTTTGACCTCCACTGTACTAAGGAGGAGTTAACGGTGTTCTTCCTGCACTGTTCAAATACTCCCAGTTGAGGTTTGAACCTGTGATTTCCAACTGACAATCTCACTCCTCTAACAATTACTCTGCTGCTGCCCGATCACAAGGAACACTTGTTTTACTTTCTCCAAACACTTCCATACTGAACCTCTCTGGCCCAAGCTGCTACATAATGAGAGGTGCCGCTTGTGTCCACAGGCGCCACCACAGTGACCACCACACCCAGCCGGGCTGCCAGCGCCACTGCGTGGATGAGAACCTGGAACGCAGGAACCACTACTTGGACCTGGCAGGCATCGAAAACTACACATCCCGCTTCGGAGCCGGTAGGTGGACCGGGGCCAGGGTTGTAGAGGGGGAGGGGGGGGAGGGAGAAACACACACTGTGGGCCCTTTGAAGCTGCGTCCAGGGGCCCTCATTACTGCGGCACCTGCTTGGAGCCATTAGGTAGAACTACCAGCCCTCTGCGCTCCTCGCCAGTACAAACATCTGGGCTCAGGCAAGCACAATACATCAAGTGTTCAAGGCTAAAGCCCATCAGCAGAACGGACTGCAGTGAAGTGAAATATTAGGTCTAATAAGCAGGGGCCTTGATCTGATGGTCAGTGATGACATGTGATTATTCTAATGCTGGTCCTGTTAGTAAAGTGCTAACGGAGATCTTCTCTATGTCACATTGTGTCAGAGTTATCAGCATGAAGAAAGAACCTGAAGTAAAGCTGCCAGTGATTCTGGCCATGGAGCTTTTTAGTGGGTCTTTATTAATGAGCTGGTGGCACAATCATTTGCACATAACTGGTTATTTTTCTTCTATTTTACTATTCACATAATGAACTCTGACGTTGTTTTTCCTCTGCAGACTTGAAGTTTGTCGTTGGTCTCAGTTCAAATAAACACCCGTGTCTGTCCCCCGTCTCAGCCCCCACCACGGAGCCGACGAAGGCAGAGCCCCAGACACGGCCATCCAACCAGACTCGCTCTCGCTCCCACGAGCCAGAAAATGGCCACTCCCATCCCCACCACCGCCGTTTGCAGACGGTTGTGGACACTGCTTCTCCGGACGGCCTCCACCCGGCCCGCACGCGAGTCCAAGACTCAGGGAAACATGCCCTCCGTTCTCCCAAGACCCACAGCCGCACACCTCCTGCGCAGACGAGTGGCAGGGTGATGAGAAGCCGTGGTGTCCCTCCTCCCCCGGCGCTGCCCAGCCAGACCCCCCCTCACCAGTCTGCAGCCCCCTACCGCAAGCACAAGCAGCGGTCCAAGGAGAGCCAGGGCTACAGGGCCTTGGGCTCTCTGGCAGCTCCAGGACCAGTGGTGGAGAAGGAGCAGGTGAGGGACCTGCCCAGCGTGCTGCTCTACGAGGGCGGGCTGGCACAAGTGGTGCAGCGCCATGAGCATCACCACCACCATGAACACCATCACCACTACCACCACTTTTACCAGTCCTGAACGTCCACCCTGCCTGGGACAGCTCAGCGCTCCTGCAGCCCCGCGAAAACCCGGCCAGGCAACCCTACATTTTGCAGTACTGCAATGGCGTTGTAGTGGACACAGGACATGGGTAGAAGAGGAGGATCATGGGAGGGGTTGTCCCAGTGCTGAGAGGTTATTAATCAGTGTTATTAAGAGGGTCGATCAGACATAGAAAAGCTTGTGGTATGTGATTCAGGGCCAAAGTACGGCCAGGATTGAGGATCACGGCTGGGTCTAGAGAGGAGGCACAGAGGGGAGATTTAATAAACAACACGGAAGTTCCTCTCCCCCTGAGCCTGTAATCCTGGACCTGATGAACTCTTCGGCTCCAGACCAGCACCACAACCTTTCCAGACCACTAAGCCAAAATGTTTTTAGGGAAATGGAGGGACAAGAGGATAAAAGACTGTGATGTAAAGATGAAAATATATGAAGGTGATAGGAGAGCAGGGCATAGCGTGTGCGTGTGTGTGTGTGTGTGTGTGTGTGTGTGTTAAACAGCGTGTGGGTGTGTGCGTATGTGAGTGTCACGACACTGGTGTCTGTTGAAAACCACTTGAAGTGCGCTCATGGGTGCGTGAGTATTTAAAGCAGGCTGTCAGGCAAGTATTTGAAGATGAAAATTAAGATTCTGATTCAAGCACGCAATACCCCGTAAGCAAAAATGGGAAGGAAAATGTTGAAATGTTCTATTGTAAAAAAGAAAAAAAAGAACACAGATCCCAAATCCGCTGCTACCTCTAATTTTATCCTAATTGTTGTAATGGTGACTTTGAAGAAGCATTCAGAGGTTATTTTCAAATTACTTTTTTTTTTAAAGAAGAGCAATCGTGTCACAATCTGCAGTAGTGAAGTGTCGAGAAAGCTCCTTACTTTTATTAACTAACATTTACTGTACATAAGGTATATATTGTTAGCAATTTTATAAGCTTTATTGATGATGTGATATCTTTGTATTCACTATCTGAAGCGTTTGTTTGTTTTCCTTCACGGCCGCATTTTATAAACCACTAGGAAGCTCATTTGGACTAGAAAATGTCTCACCACTCTCTCGTTCTCCCTCTGTCTCCCCATGTGATTAGATGCCTAACTGTGATCTAGTAATTATGCCTGAATGACTAACATCCCAACTCTCAACAGCGCTGTTCAGTAGCTCGACCTCACATTCACATACAAGTGTTCTACAGAACGCATGCCTGACTGTCCTCCTCAGATCACATGTCCTCAGTCCCATGATCCCACACTTCAAAACAGAAGTAGATATGGCGTGATCTTGACATCAGTGCAGCAGAAGTCTCTAGTTCTGGCTCTGGCATATTTGCATAAGTTGAAACCCTTTTTACGTGCAGCCAGTTAGAGGTTGGTGAATTCATTCATCAGTTTGGAGTCTGGCCTTTTCTGCAGTTATTTATGCAGGGAAATGTTTTGCTGAGCATGCATGTCATTTTTCACCCGTGCCCTGCTCCAGATCCAAGCAGTCACACATGGTCACACCTGGGAGTTGCCCTGCACTACGGTTTCAGGCTGCCACTTTCCCAAACCCCTAGCGGCTCTGTTGCCCAGCCCGGGGTCACGCGGCTGCTCCCTACTGTTTCCATGGCATCCTCCTGTCCCCCAGCTGTCAACAGGTCTTTCACTGTGCCGCCATGTGGCCTCAGAGCTCAGCCAACAAGGCTCTGTTTGTGGTGTGGCTGGGGCGAGGGCCCTTTCAGCTGTCCCATTCCTCCGGTGCTGGATGACAGTGGGCTCGGCCCGCAGTCTCCACTAGACCCATAACTCACCACTGCTGCTCTGCTGCCAGCACCAGGACTGTCTGACTGTGATGCTCTATAGGGAACCGCCATAAACATGCAGATGTTAATGCCGCTGACATTTGAGGCAGTAAACCGACGGTTGCAGTTGTAGGGGTGCTGATCACCTTGTTAGTTGTCCCTGGTTTTCTTGGTGAGTACACACCTTTTTTTCAGAAATGACCTTCCCTTATGCCTCTGTAGTCTTTTGCCGTGCTCAAGGGCAACTTCAACCATACAGAGAAAATGGCAGTTGTGTTGAAACACATGTTCCAGCTTTATCCACCATGTTTGATTTGTTAGTCTACCATAAGCACGCACGCGTGTGTGTGTGTGTGTGTGTGTGTGTTTGTGATGAGCAAGAATGCGGTGTATGCCAGTCAGCCCTGCGGTCTCCTCTCACAGCTGCAGGCCGTCCTTTAGCGGAGGCACCAGTCAGACGGGTCATCTCAAGGGACCCGGCGGTGGAAACGGCATCATTCCCCTGAGGGAGGGGGGGGGGGGGGAGGGGGTTCACAGCTGCGCTCCATACTTCCGCTTCCTCCCCTCACACTGCTTTTCCGGCAAAAAAATTCCTTGCAACCGGAGCCCTCATAACGCAGTGGTTCCCCCTCGCCCCTCGACAACAGTGTTGATGGCAGTAGGGTTCTCCAAATATAAGAAGTGCGGAAATGGTGGTCTGGTTGTGTGAACGAGCAGCAGGCGGGCGACTGTTCGCCCTGCAGGGTGGTCCGATTCGACACGGTGAGCGAGGGCTTCTGAAGGAATGTGGGTGGAAGGCTGGGTCAGACCCTCAGCCAGGTTGCAATTTTTAAACTTCTTTAACTCGGAGAGAGTTTTACTGAATAGACAGAACTCCCTTTTTAATGCCCCCGCTTTCACATCCGTACAATTACCTGAGCTCACACTAGAAAGTTGCCCACTACACACACACACACACACACACACCCATAGTTCTGACTTCAAAGCAGCATCACTGGAGCAACCGGAGGTGATATGCCTTGCTCAGGAGCACCTCAGCAGTATTTGTTGAGAGTTGGTAAAGCAGTTTTTATTAAGGTTTCCAACTCTCCGTGTAGATCTACAACACCGATTTTTTTAAAATGTCAAATTATGAACGCCTCTTTTTGGAACTGAAAATGTCAAATCATGTCATACAAACTTCTCTACGTCCACCGTCTTCTGTCCTGTTGTATAGAATGTTCAGTATTCAGAGCCACTCCTCCATGTTAATACAGTATGTATTGCACCACTAATTTGCTTTGTGAGATCCATGTAATTGACATTTTTCTTAAAACTCTGATGTATATAGTGGACTGCAGAAAGCATAAACCAGCATCATGTAGAAAGTATATAAGGGTTATTTATGATTAAAAATACTGTCAAGCAATCTTGCTTAGTACTCAAATATCCGCCACGCCGATCCCACTTAGCAGGGAGGAATAATTATCTATAACTCTCTCTCTCTCGCTCTCTCTCTCTCTCTCTCTCCCTCTCCACAGACACACTTTCACTTAGTGTTTGTTGTAAAAGAAAGTTGTTTAGCACTAGCTGCCCCCCCCCCGTATGTTTTTTCATGCCTTTTAATTAGTTTATATAGATTGTATTTGATTAATTGCTTTATTTATTTGATAGCAGATCTGTGCCAAGGGAAAATACCCTTTTATTAAAGTATGAACCTCTTCCTTATAAACTCACTGACTCCTGGCGTCATTCAATTTTATTGTTGTTTTCTAAGTGTTTTTACGTTAAGAAATATGACGTAACGTGTGATTTTGTGAGCCATTGAGTCAGGCTAGCTGTCTCCCCATGTTTCCAGTCTTATTGCTGAGCAAAGCTTAAACATGTACTGTATGTTCTGAAACATGTTGCATTGTTGGGGGTGGGTCTCAGCATTTTCTAGAGGACGGTATGGTATGCGCTGTCTGTCAGTAGATAAACTTTTTTGGTAAACATGGCTGCAACATTTCCATTTTATCAATTCATGTTGACTCTCATCAGATATACTAACAACTATATGGGGCCATATCCATATCCATATTTATCCTGTCCTCCCACAGGCAGAACATGCACACTCCACACAGCGAGGCCCCAAAGTCTTGCTGCAATCCACTGAGCAACTGTGCCACTTTTGGCCATACGGAGCCTTTAGGGTCAAAACAACACGATGCCAGATTTGGGTATGAGAGGGCCTGTACTATTTGGGGATACATGTTTACTGTTGCCTGGTTTACTTTTATAAAAACCAGACTAATTCTAATTGAATTTGTCATTGACAAGAATTTATCTCTAACGATGATTAAGTCTCTCATGCATTTTGCACTTTTTTTGGTGGCGTATCCTTTCATCTACTTTTTTATTTTCTATCTCCAACAGCTCGGCTGAATTGATGTAGTGAAGAAAAGCTCTTCACCACTGTATCTTAACCGTGGTGTCACAGAGGGTTCCCAAATCTGGCTGACCACAGCTGCTCACCACGCCGCACTCGCTACACTCACACACACTTTCATCTGCAGCTTAGCAGCTTATCTCCGGTCAGGGCAACCACAGAGAGTCTGCCTCTTGGCAATGCGATACGCCTTCCTCTCACGAACACAGCTATTTGTGTAAGCAAGGCGATGTAACCCGCAGAACTTGTATCATCATTACAAATGGTTTCTGTCCTAACACAGCTTACCGGGTTATTATTACCATGGATTTACACATTTCAGCTATTAAAAGCATCGGGTGTCCACATCAGAGGTGTAAAGGAAGTTATGATTATAATAGCACATTTACTCTCAAATATATATATATAGCTCATACAGAAAAATATACTTGCGTTGCTCTTGCAAAAGTATTTAAAACTTATGGTAAAACAAATCTCCAAATTTCCACTAAAGTTTTACTTTGGAATCCATTGTATCAAGTTATTTGAGATTTTAAAGTCGAATTATCGACCAATACGAGACAGTTTTTTAATTAGCTGATGAAATAACATTTTTTCTGCTTGGGTTTAAATTAAGCATTGATGTCTGCAGTCAACAGCAAAGAAATCAGTAACCCAGAAGCCTTTAAACTATGATTTTGAAAGATCTTTATGAGGCCGGTCATTTATAGGCATTAGATGCACTTTTAAAATCACCCTCTATGATGGGCGCTTATCCTGGAGATTTTTCTATTTCAAAGACTGAAGAGCGAGAGTACAGTCCTGGCTTGAGTTTTACCAGGCATACAAATTACAAGTGGCTCTGGAGCATCAAGTCTATCAAACAGCACAGGAACTCCTGCAAAGTCGTGCTACCCATCAGAAAAATACGCCAAGCCGCTACAATGAGCTTTAAAAAGTTTTAAGGGCTGATTTCTTTTAAGAAAACATGTTTTCGCATTGTTTTGATCTTGGTCTAAGTAGTCAGATAATCTTCAGTAATTAAAATTAGTTGAAAAATATTACAGATGATTTTTAAATTAATTTATATAATCAGTTTTTTGGACTGGTTAAAATGTTTGCACAATTGCAAACAAAAGTGTAGGCATACTCAATAAGACAGTAAGGCACATACAATACCATGGCTGTTGCTGTACGTGAAGTCACCAGAGATATAAATGGTCAGGATGAGCACATCGTTCACCAGAGTTCAGCTCCATTGCCTGTTCACCAAACAGTGAAAAAAACTGTTTTTTGTTGCTAGTGTTGTTGAGAGGAGACATATTTCAAGTGATTAAAAGAGAGCACAAGTAAAGTGAACTTCACTCCATGCAAAAAGCACTTGGCGAGTTGATCAAAATTCCATGCTTGCTCTGCATTAAACTGCTTTGCTATATTTGCCATAACCAATGAAAGTCATGACAGCTGAGTTTCACATTCCACAGGGCGAAGAACACGCAAGTTATGACAACGGTCCCGACCTGATGTATCAAAGTGAAGGAACTTTATAAGATAAAAGTTCTCAAACCACAATCCCAGCAAACAAGGCTTAACCTTAAACTATATCAGAGTTATGACTGTCTTTTCTTGATGTTTTCCTTCTGAATCAAAGCACATATTGAACTGGTGACACATTGTTTTGTTGTTGCGTGAAATACAGATTAGGCGTTGTAAACCCAGGATTCTCTTTGTCCTCTGCAGCGATCTTTGAAAGAAGAAATGCTCAAAAACTTCTTTCATTGCATCTTCATTGCAAGTCTCAGATGCCGCATAGCTGAAGGGGCCATTTCCTACTGTATCCTCCTGCATCCTCTCTTCTCTGTAGCCTGGCATGAAACTTTTTTTTGGACATTTTCTTCATTTTTTTCACTTTGACTTTGATCTGTACTCCTTTCAACTCTTCACATATGTTGGTAATAGCCTTGGTGTTCATGGAGATTTTCTTCTCCAGTGCAGTGTAACGGTTGGATAATGCATTCACGCCTTTTGAAATGACAGCACTGGAGACAGTGTCCTCCCGCTCATCTATAAGCCTGTCTCTGCTGCTCAATCTCTTTGGTTTGGGACTTTTCATAAGTGTGTCAGGTAAAGGTAAAAGGTGTAGAACACGTTTTACAACTTTAAACTTAAGTTTGCTTTGGGGTTTTGGGGAAAGATGGTCTGCACTTGCTTACTACATTACATTGCAGTTTAACTGCTACTCAACAACTGCACATGCATAGATTTCTTTATGCTAAATCAGTCCTTTCATTTTGCTGAAGTCTCCTGGGTCTAGGCTCCTGTAGGTTAAGTGATGCACAGCAAATATATACAGACTGTTATACCTTTGCTTGTGGTAACCACAAATGCATATTATATATAGGTTTGGAGTGAATTTCTGAGGAAAGAGTTGATTATTGCTCGTTACCCAGTTGTCCTGGGTCAAGGGAAGGCTCTCTACTCTTTAAATATTCTGCTGATAGAATTTGTCGGGGGGCCTTTGGAGATCATCTTGTCCTGGGCACAAGCAAAACACACAGCGGGCCTGCTCATAAGAACTGCAGTTGCATAGAAAGTGAACCCTAACATGCTGTAGCATAACCTTAACAATAAAAGTAGAGTGGATCATTCCCTCAATGGAGGAGATAACATGACCACAATGCAAAAATAGACCACATGCACACAGGATCTAGAGTTAGATCAAATCTTTGAAGCTTTGAAATCATATTATACAAAATGCACGAATCTCTGGGATACTTCCCAGTCAAGCATGCACTGTATTTGACCGCTTCAGTATTACAGTTTACTGCTGGAATGTAACTAGGCACTGTAGAAGGAACTTGTTTTGAGCATGATGCATTATTATTATAATAGTTAGTTAGAATTTGCTTTGTTTCAACCAGCTACAACATTAAAATGTTGCTTATACTGTAAAGCAGTAGAAACAAATCAATAATGTATTATAATATAACAGTGACAGGGTTTCCTCTGCATAATAAGTAGTTTTCTAACTTTAAGTACATTTTATTCTGATAAAACTAACTTTTATTTAAGTAATATTTGAATGCAGGACTTGAAAATACTTGAATTTGTTTATTTAAACATCAGCAGCTGGTACATAGCAACATTATCATCTCATTTAGCTATGTGTTTGGTCTCCACCGACTCCTGTGGGAAATATCTGGCTCTTTAGCTGCTAAATGCTCCACTGCGTTCACCAGCTGGTCACTAACTGTGTCAATGGGTTTTTAGAGCTTTTTCTCTGAAAACAGCTGCATTCTGTGGCTGCAAACAAAGCGATGAGAGTGATGAGAGAACCAAAACAGTAAAGTTGTGGGCCGGACAGATAAACAATGAGCTGAAACTCTCTATAGAGCTCCATTCTGCACAGGGAAGCTGCAGATTCAGGAAATAATTCTCTGTCGGTTCATCACTACCAGTAACCCTTTTCACTCTTTTGATACGCTGTTATTATAAAAATACTTACTGCTTCCACCGCTGCTGAATTTATGGGATTTTACATTAAAAACAGCGAAATACATGGGTATGTACAGCATTTAGATGTTAACATCTGACAGTTCTTGACATACATACTCGTGACATACTTGCAATGCCAAGCAAGAGAAAATAAAGTGAAGGTAAATTACAGCAGAAAGCACACGCTACCTGATTTAGCCTATTGCATGTTCAGCCAACCGAAAGGTATGTTTTTATTGCATTGTGACACCATTATTATATCTTTTATTAGGTGCTACAGTTGTAACCAGAGCCATTTCCTGTCTGTTATATTTATCTGCAAAGCTGGAATATGAATAGGAATCCAATGCCTAAAGTAGAAATACAAAAGAGGACAAAGGATCTATAGGTGTTGATGGATTCCTTAATTCTCAGCAAAGTGAACAAAGATTAGTAGCTTACAACATAGGAAGTCACTATCTGAGCAAATGGTACAAAGTAATTTATAGATTAGCAGTGAGCAGTTACTCCACAGACCTGTACGTCTTACACCAAAGAAAATAAAGAGCAGCAATGAGGGGAGTAATGCTCTCTCAGTACTGCACAGCACTGAGGTATTTAAAACTACAATCTGAATGTCTATTCACTTACTCTAATAACTGCCAGTGCCTAAGAGGATGTCCGTTTGTATAATGTATTATGTGTAGAGTTAATCAAGGTATAAGGAATTCAACACAGTGGGGTTTTACATAGGGCTTCCTTTTAGCAAATCAAAGACTATATGACATGTGTAGACATTGATTTATTTTAGTTTTATTTAGTTTAATGTAATTTGTTTGAGAATAATAGCCACATCTCTGGCTTTTCCATATTTAGACAAAGAAAAATTCAACATTAGAAGAGACTATAATGGGATAAACCTTTCATGTGCATGTGTACCGGGTTGTATCTGTATTGTTGGGAGATGCGGGTCTTTTTGGGTAGAAATAAGCCGCTATCTCTGTGTTGCCACCAGCATAAAAAGCAACGATATTGACTTAAATATGGGGAAATGAGAAGCTGCCATAATATGTTCTGTGCGCTTTGTTTCCAGCAGATAGGCAGAGAGCTTTGAAGTGTGGATTGGCACAGCAGGGTGCTAGCTTCTGTAAAGGCAAGATGCTAAATGCTAAAGGATGAGAAGGACATGAGGTAGTCTATTACCAATACAGGAGCAAAGAGACAAAAAAGGCAAATCCAATGATAATGTACATCTGTTCCAGTGAATTTATGAGCTTTGAACATTTTTTCATGTGGGATAAGTGGATCCTTTTTCTTACTGAATCTCAGAACTTCAAAGCAGATTCGCTTTGGATAATGCAAATGATTGGAATACGCAGGTTCCTGCCTACTCAAGAGCATGAAAAGAACGAGGGGAAAGGGAAAATTAAAGCTAATTGGCAAGGCAGTCTTTTATGTGTGGAAAGAAGGGCAAAAATAAAACACTTCAATTATTGTCAAGTTCATTCAATTAGGAAACAAGCTGACAAAGTGCTAAAGTTCAGTGTGCCCGACCCAATAGCCATTTGCATTAAATGTCACTTTTCACTTTCGACATTTCTCTTGTTATATCTGATGAAATTATAATTAGCAGGATTACATCCACCCTATAATCACCAAGCTGGCACTGGAGAGAGAGAGGCTGCTTTGTTCAGCTGTGATGTTGTGGTGACCGGGGGGCCTGGGGATAGAGGTTATTAATCTGTTGGTCACATTTTACTGTTCATGCCCAGTGCTTGTACCATTAATTCAATACCCTCCAAATATGATTAGAGCATCTTCATTTAAAAAGAAATCCCCTTATAAAACAAAGCAAAAGCAAGCGACCACCTCCATAGATGAGAGCTGGAGTCAATGTGAAAAGGACTCAGCATGCACTGCAAGTAACAAACACCAAATTGAGTTTTTTCCAATATTTTATGATCCGTCAGACTAATGACCACAAAAAGGCCATTTGTGTCCGGGAAAGATTTTTCATCTTGCTGTGTCTTCACCAGCCATTGGTACCAGACGGATGGAATAAGGAAAAACACATTTGTTATCTGAAGAAAGGAAAGGTCATTTTAGGAGGAAGCAAAATACTGGGAATAACAAGACAAAGACTTTTAAGTTGTTTGTTTTTAGGTAGATTTATATCCAAATCTTTATCCTGAAATCAAAGAACATTTCTCATACACTGTTTCTCCCCTAGTTTTTAACAACTTGGTTGCTCTTTTCATTGAGGGATATACAGTGGGTACGGAAAGAATTCAGACCCCTTTAAATTTTTCACTCTTTGTTTTATTGCAGCCATTTGCTAAAATCAAAAAAGTTCATTTTATTCCTCATTAATGTCACTCAGCACCCCATCTTGACAGAAAAAACTGAAATGTAGAAATGTTTGCAAATTTATTAAAAAAGAAAAACTGAAATATCACATGGTCATAAGTTTTCAGACCCTTTGCCGTGACACTCATATTTAACTCACATGCTGTCCATTTCTTCTGATCCTCCTTGAGATGGTTCTACTCCTTCATTGGAGTCCAGCTGTGTTTAATTAAACTGATTGGACTTGATTAGGAAAGTCACACACCTGTCTGTATAAGACCTTACAGCTCACAGTGCATGTCAGAGCAAATGAGAATCATGAGGTCGAAGGAACTGCCCAAGGAGCTCAGAGACAGAATTGTGGCATGGCACAGATCTGGCCAAGGTTACAAAAGAATTTCTGCAGCACTCAAGGTTCCTAAGAGCACAGTGGCCTCCATAATCCTTAAATGGAAGAAGTTTGGGACGAGCAGAACTCTTCCTAGACCTGGCCGTCCTGTTAAGGTGTCCT
>JAVQJL010006716.1:0-11000 GCA_036024295.1 Nannoperca obscura
TAGCCTCAGCCTGTTAGCACGATATCATGACCTGGGAGCTTTTAGCTTTAGCCTCAGCCTGTTAGCACGATATCATGACCTGGGAGCTGTTAGCTTTAGCCTCAGCTTCAGTATGATAAGACAAAGACAACACACTATAGTTGAGAGAATGCGATGATCAGTGCCTGAAATCTAAATTTAACTGCAGTCTGATGTGTTGGAGCTGAAATAGATGTTGTTTTTCAGCTGTTAATCATCTGTGAAGTGTTTGATCAGAGTTCAACAGGTTCCTCGTTCCTTTTTCAGGCTGATTGTTTGGTTCTTTGTTCTTCGTCTGCTCTAAAAATAAAACGCAGCTCTGTTCTCAGCAGGTTTCAGGTGTATTTTTATCTCCAAGCTAAATAAAACTCAAGTGTCAAACTGATGATGGCGATGACTTCGAAAACAAGATGTTCCACAAGATGTTATTGTGGTGGACAGACAGGTGGACAGACAGGTGGACAGACAGGTGGGCGGACAGGTGGACAGACAGGTGGACAGGTGGGCGGACAGGTGGGCAGGCATGTGGACAGGTGAGCAGGCAGGTGGACAGGTGGGCAGGCAGGTGGACAGACTAGTGGGCAGGCAGGTGGATGGACAGGTGGACAGACAGGTGGACAGGTGGGTGGGCAGGTGGACAGGTGGACAGACAGGTGGACAGGTGGGCAGGCAGGAGGACAGACAGATGGACAGACAGGTGGGCAGGTGGACAGGTGGACAGGTGGGCAGGCAGGTGGACAGGTGGGCAGGCAGGAGGACAGACAGGTGGACAGGTGGACAGACAGGTGGGCAGGTGGACAGGTGGGTGGGCAGGCAGGTGGACAGGTCAACAGACAGGTGGGCAGGCGGGCAGGTGGACAGACAGGTGGGCAGGTGGACAGACAGGCGGGCAGGTGGACAGACAGGTGGGCAGGCTGTGATGTGTCTACATGCTCCGGCGTCCCGTCAGCCTGCAGACTTGAAGCAGTGGTGTGTTGGATGCTTTGCTGGCCCTCATTTCCTGTGACTGTCTATAATCTTCTGTCTGCATATTTTCTCTGTGCACACGACCCATCAGACTAAAAACAGGAACTATGAAAACCTCGACCAACAGCACTTTGACTTCAGGAGAACGCCCAAGGTATAAACTTGCATGGTCAAATGATGCACGCCGCCCAACCAATCCGAGCTCGCCCAGTAGCCGCAGTCAGCCGGAGTGCAGCTCCAGAGATACGCTCTTATCCTGGTGGCACGTCGTTTCTCCAACATCCTTTTCTTTCTTTTGGTTTTTCATGATTCCTGCACACAGGAAGGGGTTCACACCCGCAGGAGAGACGCCCTTCCTCCTCCTCTTCCTCCCCCCTCAGTTTTCCTCCCATGTGAAGGGTTGCATGCAGCCAGGCTGAGGCTTGGCTCTGTCGGCAAATCTGAGGACCCCCCCCACCAGGAGCCTTTCACTCCTCTGCAACATCAAACCTCCTTTTCTTTTTCTTTTTGGAAATTAACCACCACCCCTCCTGCTCCTGTACTCCCTGCCCCCCCCCCCCTCCTTCTCTCCACTTTTTTAATTTGTGGTTGCATCAGTGCTCTCTAACATGCACGTCCCTGATTGGTTGGTTGGAGTCTTGAAAGCGCCTCAGTTTGCATGTGCCACCACACCACGCACAACTTTTTGCCCCTCCTTCTTTGTATTCAAGCTTCGACTTTGAGTTTTCTTTCAGTTCAGCAGAACTTGAACACTTTTTGTCTCCATTTTTTGGGCCTGCCCCCCTCCTCCCAGGGCAGCGTGGGTGAGGGGGAGCATGGTCGAGGCCGGGGTCACAGGGTCACGGGGCAGGGTGTCGGGGTTGGAGGGGGAGGGGATGCTGGCAGTTCAAAGCTAATGATGCGTATCCTATGATGTGTCCTGTGGTGTTTTGTTCTGCCGTGTTTCTCAATGTCCTACGATGTGACCTGTCGCCCTGCGCTGTCACCTGTCGCCCTGCGCTCGTCCTCCAGGCAGAGAAGGTGCTGCTGTTCAGCCAGGACACCAACCTGACGTCTCTGCTGCTGGAAGCCAAAGACCTGGAGGCCCGAGTCATCATCCTCTCTGCCAGGTGCGTTTAAGTGTCTTTATATGTGTCGTGGTTGTCAGGGTGTTGCTAGGTGGTTACCAGGTGCTTGGTGGGGTGTCGTGCTAACTGCAGTTGTGTTGGCAGCATCTATGCGGCAGCTGAAAGACTGTTAGGATCTGCTGGATCCGAACCAGCACTGATACTGATGAAGAACGAGTTGAATTAGTTCCTCACAGAGGTTCTGGGGATGTGTTGTGGGAGAAGATCAGTGCTTAGATACAGTGAGATGTTCTATGTTGACACATTCAAAGAATTTGACCCTGGTTGTCAGCTTCTCTTAATATTCAGACTGTAGCTCCATTTCATTCATACAGGTCAGTATCACAACTACCAGAGTGGCCTCGAGGCTTCACAGTCTGTACAGTCCACGACTCTCTGCCTCCGCCCTGAGACCACTGGTTGCTGTGGTTCAGTCAGTAGAGACTAAACAAACGTACTGTTTGTCATTTCATGTGGTTGTTTCCACACTCGGGTAGGTGCTCGGCTGGTTTGTAAAGGGGGTTTCTTAGGTGTTGTATGTGGTTCAGTTCACTTCATACGTTGTGGAAGGCACCAAGAGAACCACTTCATTCCATCCTGTTTTCTTGTTGCCACTCTGTTGAGGTTCCTCGCACACTGACCCGGACGTGGATCTAACACTGCAGTCCGTTGATTGGTCAACAGAATTGTGACTTCTTGCACGACTTAATGCACAAACCTGATATTTTTCCTCGCAGCTGAAACAAAGCTTGTTGTAGTGAACATCCACATACCGAGAAGAAAGAACCCCAAACATTCAACGTCCTCCGTCGGGTTCTTGTGGTCCTTTGTTTACTGTTAGACATGATGTTACGCTGCTGAAGTGGGTGATGCAGCTGTTAGCATCTGTTAGCATCTGGTAACAACCCGTATGTAGATACGGGTCAGGTACAGGTTTCAAGGTACTTTATTTTTATATTCCTGTGTCTGCAGTGAGGACGAAGCGGCTGCAGTGTACAAAGCCGCCCGGCAGCTCAACATGACCGGCTCTGGTTACGTCTGGCTCGTAGGGGAGAGAGAGATGACCGGCAAAGCTCTGAGTGAAGCTCCAGATGGTACGTGGACCTCTGCCTCCTCTTTCTCCACTCTCTTCTTCCTCACTCCTCTTCTGGAGGTTTCTCTCTGTCTCTTGGCTCTGTTTCCATCCAACCGCCAACATAATTCTGAGCAAAGTCTCCCAGTTTTGCAAAAACTAAAATTCAGGTGAACGCAGGCGCCAATGAAAGAAGCTGCAGAAGGTGTAGCTTCACCGGGCAGGTAGCAGTAACCTGTGACACCACCCGTCTGACCACAAGACATCACGTAACAAACCTGCACCAGTCTTCAGGGTCGTCTGTTGTTTCTGTATTTGGTAGGTTGAAGGTTTTGAAAGTGAACAGAATTCAGACGTCACGTCGCTGCACATTTAAAGATTCATGCTGACAGCGACTCGGCTCACAGTAACACGGTCCCTCTGCAACAAGCGGAGCGGGAACATGATCCAGTAATGGGAAGCAAACAGGAACATGAGGGAGTTCAGCTGCACACTCAGACCCTGGATCATAATACTGGAGGTCTGACTTTCAACAGTTTGTGATCTGAAAAAGACAAATAAAAAGCAGAATGAATTCACACAGTCAGTTTTATAGGCTGGAGGTCTTTGATGGGGGTCATTATGGGGTGTGGTGCTGTCGGGTATTTGAACTCTGGGGGGTGCGAGGGCTTTGAGGGTTTACTTGATGGCTGCTGGAAGGTGCAGCAGCAGTGTTGTTACTGATCAGATCGGGTGATGGAGACAAACTGTAAAGAGTAACAGGGGGTTTGATGCTCAGTGAAGTCATATTTGTTGCTTTGAAGGAAATCATGGAATTATTCTTAAGTTCTGTGTTTGAAGAGGAACATTTCATCTTCTGAGGGTTTGTTCTCCAGTTACTGCAGGAAGCCGTTTAAAGCGGTATTATGGGGTTGCTGTGGCATCTGTTGCTATGGCAACGCCGTCTTCTTCGTCTTCATCAGGACGCCCGCGTGCTTGGATGGAAACATGGCCGCTCTCTCTCTCTCTCTGGTAGCTGTAGCTCTCTGATGAGGGAAGCTAGTCGTCCTCACAGTCAGGCAGCTCCTCGGCGCCCTGGTGTGTTTCTCTCTGGGTTCTTCTGATTGCCGGTTGAACGTTTAAACATCCAAAAAAACAACCCGACATGTTTAAAGGTTCCTAACCGCTGTTTTCTTTTCTGGCTCATTGTAACTGTGTGGCTTTAAATGTGTCTAACATCTTTTTGTTTGTTTCATCTTCTATAGTGTGTGTCGTCCGCCCGCCCGTCTGCCCGTTCTCACAGTACACAAGCCAATAACATGTGCTGCTAGTGGGGGGGTGGGGGTGGGGGGTGAAAGTGTGTTCAGGGGCGTGGGGGGGTGTTAATAAACAGCTAGTGTCGCTGCCGTTACCGTGACGTGTGTCTGAACAAACACTGGTAAGATGCCGCCGCTGCTTACTGTTTCCTGCTTGATACTTTACCCTTTGCCATTGGTCCACAGAGGCCCCACCCACTGCAACATGGAGGGGGCGGGGTTTATTGAGTCAGACGATTACTCAGTCAGCCAGGTGGCCACGTCAAGTAAACGCTACATTATACGGCCAAAAGTGTGTGGACAGCCTCCGCTTCTGGTCAGGGTCTGTCTGTTCATGTTCGCTGCAACAGAGAAATGATTATCTGTTCTGGGATCAATAAATCTACATGCATTGCTAATATTTGCATTATCTATTTTTTAATCATGTAGAGAAGAAACGACGAGTGTCCAAATACATTCATTGAACACCGTAGATTGTATTTTTGGTAATAATTACCTACTACATGTTGGTTATGTGCATTCAGTGGATGTAAATATAAAGCAGCAGTGAACCGACCCTTCGCCTGCACACGTGGGACGCTGCCTCGGCCCTCTGGCTGCTGGGTAATCGGCTCCCTGCTCCGTTGCCGTGGCTTTTTGTTTCAGAAAACATCCTCACCAGCCAGCTGCTGCACTCTTAAACATGATGTGTCATTTTTCTACACATCCCTGTGTCTCCTGAACTCCAGATGTGTCCAAAAATGATCCATCACGTTGTTAAAAGTGTAGCAAGACTGCACTCTGAAAATACTCCTCAGCTGTTCTGTGTCTGTTGGAGAAGTTTGAGGTTTCTTTTTAGGGAAACTGCTTCAGATTAAAACCTGTTCACTGTGACGTTTGCCTGGTCTTTCATCTCTTGTCCAGAAAGACGACAACAAGCCGTGAGAACATCATGAAAATGTTCCTAAAATAGGAGAATGAATCTTTAATTTTTTCCAGAAACACCTGACATGAACTCAAATTATTGTACTTGTGTGCGTAGCAGCAAGAGTCCACTTTAATGTTGTCTGGTAGAGACTATACGTGGACACCGAGTCTGTCTGGTAGAGACTATACGTGGACACCGAGTCTGTCTGGTAGATCTTAGCGGCTCCGTATCGGACCAGTTTTACAGCATTTAGTCCTGGTCCTACTGTGCTGGATTTCTCGTTGTGACACTATTACATGCAGGTGTACACTGAGGTATGTATGATGCTTACAAACTACAGGCAAAGAGCAGGTGGACCACAAGACCACAACCTTCAACCGTCCTGACTGTGTTGACAGCTTTAGAAAGACGTTTGCAGGCTGGATTATAAACAGGAGATGAACAGAATAACGTACAACAGCTCTGCAGCCTCTCAGATTTACCTCGGTGTCTGTGCTGCAGGGCTGTTGTGTTGGATCCTGTTCGACTGGACAGGTGTTACTGTTGTTGTGTACACCCTGTGTCTGTGCAGGTGGACAGGGTGGTCCAGAGGTTGTTTGAAATGTTTCCCTAAAATGAAACCTGTGAAGCAGTACTGTGACATTATGGATTTTGATGATGTTTTTCTTCACCAGACACTTGTCACATTATGAGGAACACGTTTCTGCATTTGGTGCTTCGGCTAACTGAACAACAGTCTGCTAACATTGTTAGCATTCCTCACTGCTCCAGCACAACACAGTCATTTTAATTAAAGAAGCTGTTTAATTAGAATAATCGGCTCTTCTGATGGTTTGTTTCTGGGATTGAGTGACTCACTAGGGAGGAAACTCACCGAATGGTTGAAGAGAGAAAACATTGCTTAATGTACCCGTTAGTTAAAGGAGTGATGTTAGCTTGTACATAGCATAAGAAGAGGCATGACTTAAAGCTTCAGTTTATATAAAAACTATGAGTTTTGGCTTAATATTGAAGGAGGATTTGTTTACGTTAAGATTATAAATTATAGGTTTGATCGGAGCTTCATCTCAGCCCAACACAGCTTCATAAAAACACTTCAGTTAGAAATGTTAGCTCTGTTCTCTATTTCATGTATGAATATTATTCTAGATGTGATAGCTGGCTACAATGCTAGCAGTGTTAGCTAGTAGTTCCAGTAGGACGTCTTAGCTATCGGTAACCAGGGACTTTGTTGGTGAGTCGTAACAATGAAAATAACGTGAAATGTTAGCTAGCTGCTCTTTTCCCAGTAGTTGATGACAACTAAGAACTTGAACTTGTAGTTTCAGGGAGTTGGGTAGCTGTTAGGTAGCTAGTTGTTCCCAATGGTTTTGATGGGCAATGTTATCAGTGCTAGCTACTGTTCCCAGTAGTTGCAGTTGTAAGTAGCTGGTCTGTTCCTAGTACTTTCATGGAGCAATGTTAGCAAGCTGTTTTCTGTGGTTTCAGTGGTAAATGTTCGCTAGCTGCACCCAGTGATTTCAGTGGGGAATGCTAACACTGTTAGCTACCTGTTCACTACTTTAGAAGGAAATGCTAGCTAGCTGTTCCTCATTGTCTTTGTGGGCAATGTGAACAGTGCTAGCTAGCTGTTCTCAGTGTTTACAGTACTAAAGGTTAGTTAGCTTCCCAGTAGTTTTTTGGGGAATGCTAACAGTGTTAGCGAGCTGTTGTCAGTCAGCTGGAGGACAGATGTAGACACTTTTCGTTGCAGTGTGACGAGTTTCTGCTGAAGAAAAACACCAGACACAGTTCATAACGTCTCAGTGAGGCTTTTTCTGTCCTGAGAGACAAACGGCTGTGATTCTCAGAGTGAACTCCCAGCATGCAGTTTGGTATTATTGAACACTGACCTGACGCCTGAAGCCCTGAGTGTGTGTGTGTGTGTGTGTGTGTGTGAGAGCACTCTTTTAATTACATCTGTTAAATTAATTTAAAGTGTGTGTGAGTTTGTAATTAACATGTCTGTATGAATCAGGGCAGTTTTCAGTCTGCAGCCTCTTTAGCTTCCTGCTGTGTGTGTAACCTCTCTCTGCTGTGTGTGTTGTGTGCATGTGAATGTGTGTGTGTGTTACGTGTGTGTGTGTGTGTGTGTGTGTGTGTGTGTGTTATGTGTGTTGCAGGCCTGCTGGGCCTCCAGCTGATTAACGGTAAAAACGAGTCGGCTCACATCACGGACGCCGTGGCCGTGGTGGCTCAGTCTCTGCAGGAGCTGTTTGAGAAGGAGAACATCACGGAGCCTCCGCGGGGCTGCGTGGGAAACACCAACATCTGGAGGACCGGACCGCTCTTCAAACGGTCGGTACCTCCAGAACAGGCACCACGAGTCAGTGTTGGACTGACAGTCAACACCTTCAGGCTCTTACAGAACCAGGACCAGACAGGACCTGACAGAACCTGACCTTACAGGATCAGATAGGACCTGGCCCTACAGGACCAGACAGGACCAGGACTAGACAGGACCAGACAGAACCAGACCTTACAGGACCAGACAGAACCAGACCTTACAGGACCAAGACTAGACAGGACCAGACAGAACCAGACCCTACAGAATCAGAGAGGACCTGACAGGACCTGACCCTACAGGATCAGAAAGAACCTGACCCTACAGGACCCTACAGGACCAGATTCTACAGGACTGGGTCTGTGAACAGGCTCTCTGCTGTCAGGTGAAGTCCTCGTATCTCCACAGAGTCGAGTTCTGTGGAAGCAAGCGTTGGCTGGTGGCTTCACCACTTGATCCAGTTTGAGTTTGTGATCCTCGTTTCAGAGTCAGAGACGCTTCACTGGTCTGATCTGGATTCAGCTCTGAGTTACTTTGACACAACTGGGATAATAAAGGTCTCTGTCACTGCTCCGCTAATCTCTGTGACCCACATAGACCAGCAAGTCCAGTTACATCAGTTTTATTTATGTGATCCAGTATCTCAGTGTCTCTGCAGTCCAGCAGCAGCGTCACGTGACCTGTTGGTACTTTAAGTCCTTGTCTTTAGGTTCAGAAACACTGACAGAACCTAACAATACTGCTCTCTGATTGGCCACCCAGGGTGCTGATGTCATCCAAGTACCCTGATGGTCTGACGGGACGAATCGAGTTTAACGACGACGGCGACCGGCGCTTTGCCACCTACAGCATCCTGAACTACCAACAGAAACCAGGTCGCCTCGTCCAGGTCGGGGTCTTCAACGGCTCACAGGTACAGTATAGCTATACACCTGGTGAGAGACCCGGTTATACCTAGTTACACCTGGTTACACCTGGTTACACACCTGGTTACACACCTGGTTATACACCTGGTTACACACCTGGTTATACACCTGGTGATAACTGGTTACACTTGGTTACACACCTGGTTATACATCTGGTTACAGACCTGGTTACACACCTGGTTACACACCTGGTTATACACCTGGTTATACACCTGGTTATACACCTAGTTATACTTGGTTATAAACCTGGTGATAACTGGTTACACACCTGGTTACACACCTGGTTATACTTGGTTATATACTTGGTTATATACCTGGTTATACACCTGGTTATACACCTGGTTATACTTGGTTATACACCTGGTGATAACTGGTTACACACCTGGTTATACACCTGGTTGGAGGGTAATTCCACGGATTTTCCTGGTTATCCACTGAAAACAGTTACAGAACAGTAAGATGTGGCGGTTTACCTACAGGGAGGCTCTAATGACTCACCTCTATCCAGCTGCATCATGGGAAATGTAGGATCCAGGGTTTTAGGACTACAAGTCAGTATATCTCCACCTCTGCTCGTCAGATTTGTGCCGCTCGGTTTCTAATCTGTCTCTGTCTCTACTTTATGTTGGTGACTCTGCAGTGATGCCACAGTGGCTTGTGGGTAACGGTTTTACGGGTCGGTTACGTTAAGTTAAGCTGTGCAGAATTAAGTCAGTGGTTTGTTCTACAGCATCTTCAGCCTGCGGAGGAGATCGTCTCGGTCTCCAGACTCTTCAACTATTGATGTGCAGATGCAGTATTGATGATGTCATTAAGTCTGCTTGTCACAGCGAGATCTGGAACAGCGTGACAACATGTGCTTGTTTCAGGTTGTCATGAACCCTCAGAGGAAGATCATCTGGCCTGGAGGAGAGACGGAGAAACCAGTTGGATATCAGATGTCGACTAAACTGAAGGTACAGCTGCTACGACTGTTACTGTTTCTACTGCTGTTGTGTTCAGTGACTTTACAGGCAGCACAGTTCATGCACTGCAGAGTGGGAGTGGGACCAAACCCTGAGGAACACCACAAGACTCAGCAGCAACTAGAACCAGAACTTTAAGTTGTCTTTGACCACAACACCCAGACGTTAGCAATAGTAGCTAGCTAACAGCTAACGTCTGTGCTAACAGATGTGCAGATGCTACATTGCTCGAATAAACAGACTGCACAATCGTCCAGGAGCCAAATGTGCTGAACTCACCTGCTATAGGTATTGCTGCTGCTACAGGTGTGTGTGTGTGTGTGTGTGTGTGTGTGTGTGTAGATTGTGACAATCCATCAGGAGCCGTTTGTGTATGTGAAGCCAACAAAGACTGACGGGACGTGTAAAGAGGAGTACACCGTCAACGGAGTCTTAATTAAGAAGGTGATCTGTACCGGACCCAACGGGACTATCCCAGGTACACACAGACACACACACACACACACACACACACACACACACATACACACACACACACACGCGCGGACATTTGAAGTGTCTATACTTGTGAGGACATCGCCTAACATCTAAACTGAACCTAAACTGAGTTAGAAATAGAAAATCCAAACTGATGAAACTGTGTTTAAAGGTTCTCAGAGTGTGAAGATAAGCACACGTGCACTGTGTGTGTGTGTGTGTGTGTGTGTGTGTGTGTCTGCAGGTCAGCCCACCGTCCCTCAGTGTTGCTATGGTTTCTGCATCGACCTGCTCATCAAACTGGCGATGAGCATGAACTTCACCTACGAGGTTCACCTGGTGGCTGATGGGAAATTTGGCACGCAGGAGCGAGTAAGTGTGTGTGTGTGTGACATGTTTCCTCCCTGGGTTTTGCCTGTCAGGCAGCAGACAGGTAATACAGGTGCATACGGCAAGTGAATGATAAGTATTACCAGCAGACTGTTCATACTGAACAACACAGCTTCTCTGCATCACATGACATGAAAATAGTTTATCACAGGTGTAAATCTGTGAGCTCTTAACTTTACCCTTTTTTATTGTCATTGCCACATTTGCATTATTATTATTATTATTATTATTAGTTTTAGTATCGTGTTAGTATCAGTCGCTTGAAACTGGCTGCTGGTGATGTCACCGTGATGTCACTGTGACTCTCTGTCTCTCTGACCTGTTTACTGAACATCGCTGAGGCCTGTTGCCATGGCGACCACCGCTCTGTCCCTGACTGTGACCTTGCTGAGGCCGAGAGACATTTACTCATTACTCTCTCTCTCTCTCTGCTGCTCCCTTAGCTGCCATCTCTCCTCCTCCTCCTCCTCCTCCCCTCCTCCTCCTCCTCCCCTCCTCCCATCCCTCCTCCTCCTCCCCTCCTCCTCCCTCTCCTCCTCCCCCCTCCTAATAATA
>JAVQJL010006720.1:0-20796 GCA_036024295.1 Nannoperca obscura
AGCACACTTCTTTCATTAGCATCATTCTAGCTTTGAAATTGAAGTTTTTACATCTGTAATTAATTCTGGGATGTGATACTAAATATACATGCACTGTATACAGTATATACTATAGGGAAGCAGCTCTGAGATATTATAAACCGCTAAATAATTCTCAATAAAAGTATTGGGTTTTACTACAACTCCCAGGAAATCTGGAGCCAAGAGCTTTGTTTTAAACTGTAGTGAACACACAAGTTATTACAATATCTCTAACAAACAAAAAACAACAAGCAGCAGTAGTAGGAATCTCTTCCACTCCGATTTCCAGATACTGACACAAAAGCCAATTGTTCAATGGATGAGAAACATGTCCTCGAAAAATAAACAAAAATGTAAATAATTCTTAGGAAAAAGAAAAAGATAAAAAGATAAAGCACACTTCTGTTATTAGCATCATTCTAGCTTTAAAATGGCAGCTTTTACATCTGTAATTAACAGCCTTTTTCATTCAGCAAGGGAAGGACTCCATGACCCCCAAACCCAACGCCCAGATCGGCCAGATACAAGGCTTGTCCAACCTGGACATCGTGAGGATCAACCAGCTCTTCAGCTGCTAACAGCAATTCTTTTTATGAGCTCAATGCCAAATGCAACACATTCACCTTTTTTCCCCAGTTGGGTTTAATAATTCAAAACAACTACACGTTTGATTGCAGTTGCTCTAACTATATTATTTAGTTGAAAATGATTTACTATTGTGTTATTTTGTGTGTAAACATGAACATTTACGCTGGGAATCACGGACCCCAAGAAAACGGGCTGCTGGCACCGTATCCAATGGTGTAAACTGCTATAAATTAACAGGAACACCAACAGTCTCTCAGGGACATCTATAGAGCTGTTCCTTTTTTTAGCTCCACAATGAAACAGGTGTTAAGATCCTATAGCCCAGTGGGGGTGTGATGTGCGCGGGTGGGTGATGGTGGTGAAAGAAAATGTTTACAAATTGAGGTCTATTGTTTTATTCAATACTGGCAAAGTTATTTCTTTTGTTCTTGCACTTTGGAAGAACTGTGTGGTTGTAAAACCTTTTTTTATTAACCTCTACCCCAGTGAGAGGCAACCATCGCGTGTTCATCCCATCTGTTTTCATCTTCCTGCGGTACATCTCTCACTTCGGCTGCCTGCCTGCCTGCCTGCCAATTATCTCTGCCATGAAGTGAGGACATGTCCTACGGGCTCGGCAATGCATATGGGCGATCCTGCTCCGAGACAAAGCAGACAGGCAGAAAGCTGACTCTAAAACTCTGCTCTGTTCAAATAAATGTCCCTCACAGAAAACATCTGCACACCAGCAGTTGTTTGTGGCACTGCAGTATCAGTCAGACTGATAAGGCATGTGAAACAGCAAAACGCACACAGTGCAAAAGGAATCACATATGACACAGCCATCAGCTGAGCCATTTCTAATCAAGGTAAACTTCCCAGGGGATTTCTGCCTTGGAGGTGAAACATCACGTGCTAAATGTGTGAGTAATTGTAATAAAATATAATATGTTATATTCAAAACAATATTCTACTGTCTGAAGTATTGAAGCATCACAGCAAAGGAAGCATAACAGAAGTCATGGCCCTTTCATTGTTATTGTAGCATCTCTGGATCTGGTGAGCTACAAAATACCAATACCTACGTAAGCATTAACATTTTAAAGAGTGTTCTGCAGTGCCCTCTGGAGGCTATTGAACTGAATGTCAGTGAGGATTCCATAAGTGATGGAAGAAGTATTCTCATCCCTTACTAAAAAGTATCAATAACACAATGTATAGATTACGGTCGAGACCTGCTCTATGTGAAAAGTGCCAGGAGAAAACTTCTATTAGGATTTGGCACCATATATGATAAATGAAATAACATTGAATATAAAAATGTAATTATACCCAAGTATTATCCTCTAAATGCACTTAGATTATCACATGCTCGTTGTGCAGAAACACCCGAGTGTAATTATAATATTGGATTATGATTACTAATGCATTAATGTGCAAGTAGAATTTCAATGTTGTTTTTTAATGTGGAGCTAATGTCAATTACTTTATATATGGTTGTGTCATTTAATTAAGTAAAGAACATGCACCTTAAAATGTAATTTAAACTTAAACAGAGTACTTGAGTAAATGGACTTAGTTACATCGCACCACTGAATTATATTCAACATAAAAACTATAAATTAACTATAAATTACATTATTGAGTGTACAAACAGTACCTTACAACACTTACAAAGAGGCTTGAATACATTTATGTCCATCTCAATGCAACAAAAGGCCTTGTTCATAAAATACATTTTTCAGGGTCCCGTATTGTATATGATGGAGATGAAACAATGGGCCCAGATTCTGAAACCAAACCACAACTTTACGATAATGCCACAAAGACGTCTCATTTATGCATGCATGCGTGTGTGTGTGTTGTCGAGGTCCCTTAGACTGAGCTTCTGAAACGTGATACATTTTAAGTGAGCGTTTATACCCTCAGTTTATCTATAGGACTATAGGTTTTGAGTTGAAGGTACCCTTATTGCATGTAGTACTCACACCCTCTAAAGTCCTACAGATAAACTGAGGGTATAAACGTGCACTTAAAATGTGACACATTTCTTTCCTGTGACATCTTTAAAGTAAATGTTTTGGTTATATTCCTTCAGCTTTTCAGTAGGATTTTTAGGACTGACTAAGCCTTTTGACTATGCAACAAAAAAAGCAAAGTTAATAGCGACTTTACACAAAGGCTCTGTCTTAGGGGCCCCCTGAGCCCTTGAGCCCCTGGGCAGCCCGTTCGGTAATCTACCTGTAATGCTGGGTCACTGTCATGGCTTAGAATAAGTGCTGCAGAGAATAAGTGACAAGACAATTAAGTGTTGTACTGTATGTATCGTGCCACTAGATGGAAGCCAAGCACCTAATAATCATGTTATTCTGACCCTATAGCCTGAACATGCCATCTTTCCACTTCACCAACCTTCAATTGTGTGCACTATATTTTGTCATTCATGCAGAGTGACTGAATTGTTAATTTTAAATATTTTTCTATCTCCTTAAGCTTCTGCACAATCCCCCAAATCAATAGAGATCAATAAAGTTGTATTTTGTCTCCTCATGTCCTTGTTTAGAGATGAAAGGAGGTCACTCCCCTGAGACACTCGGGAAAGAAATGAGAAACTCATCCCTCTCCATAATATAATATATAGCGCCTTCATGGTGCAGCTGGGTTTTACTGAGCAGATAGCGTTAAGCATTCATGTCCTCCATTCAGAATTTCAGATCACACAAAACCTCCTCTCTGACCTTTAGCAAGCCAACCGCCTTTTTGAATGTTCACATCTCCACATCTGACAGGGACAAGAACCCCCAGAACCCCCCCACACACACACTCTTTGCATTTACAGGCTTGACATTTTGTGTGAGCCTGGTGTAGCATCTCCTTACTGAGTCTTTTTATGAAGCTTCCCTTTGATCCTAGACAGCCATTTCATCCATAGACAGAAAAGAAACACTGATAAGGACAAAAATCAAGGCGCAGGAGCCAGTTGCAGAAGTTTTTACATGATTGTAATAGTGGCGGTTTGTGCAGGACGAAATGTAAACTGGTTCTTACATAGAGATCAGTTGTTACTAAATATATACACCCACTGCCAGCTGTAACTGTGGCTAAATGATCAGACAGAACTAACGTTAGCTTGCTAATATATGAACCTTTTTAGGTGAAGAGTAAAATAAGATATAGAATGGGGTAAATAGTTTAAGATACATCGAGATAAAATTAAAAATCTAAACTTTGAGCCAGTAGCATTTGACTTGAGTTTGTCAGTTCAGCATACTTCTGATATTTTCCTTTCATTCTAACTGAATCACACATTTCTCCATGTATGCAAACAATAAAATGTACATAAAAGTACCGTCATTTCCAAAGATAAATATAATTTGTGCTTCTAAACTGTCATTTTTGGAGTTTGCTAGTTTGAAATGCTACAGTGCCTTCCTGTGTACATAGTTGATTGTTCTTGATTGGACAGTGCTATAGGTTTACTAATTTACACAAGTGTCTTCATTAGCCAAGACATTTTTTAATTTTTTATGATGCAACCACATTTAGTAAATCACTAATCTGAAACTAGCTTGTACTTAGTGTAGGAAGGATTTTAATTTTAAACGTAATAACGATTCATGATTAGCTTGTTCAACCCAATCTTGAACTCACCGGCAGCCGTATTGTATACAGCTGCCTCATCTACCTCATCCAACTACATACATACCCTTCAAAACACACTGGAGCGCTTTTATTGCAAGAACCAGTATATACAGTTCCAACTTGCTTAAAACTTATACTTAAAATCCCCAACAAACCAGCTCCTCTGATAGAACTATTGTTATAAAATAATATGGATATAGCATGTTGAGTAAGGAAGTAATGCAACCAGCAAAGTACCATATGTGGACTTGCTTTTCTGGAATGGACAGAAACTACAGAACCTGAACCTCTAATGCAGAGACATTTTGAGTTGCTGTGCATGTTCATCCTTTTTAAACCAATTCTTCCAGTGTACATTACTCACCATAATGTTGTAAGCCTTGAAGCATCAGTCCTACTATAAATAACCCAAGTCACCATTTTCACGTGGGAAGAAAACTATCCAGCACGTACACATCTGTGGAAAAGAAAGAAGCGCTCGTAGTGTAAATAAACATTTTGTATTAGGATCACAATTATTGCCAACTTAGCGGTCTTCCTGGGTTCCTACAGAGTCCATCTAATAGGCTACAAACGCTGAATGTATGCATTTCACTTTGGTACAGTAGCTTCACAAATAAGGTCAAAGTATGAAGATCAAAATGATGTAGCCGTTACTCATCAGTTCATACGTCAATGTCTATTTAAAGATTTAATTACTTTGTTTTTGCCAGCCATATGAATATGCAGCATACCATTAGTATGTTTGTTCCAATTGTTGAAACAAGTTGGGCTACTAGAAGACAATAGTGAAGATAAAATAAATCAGTATCTAGCCAACAGCAATTAAGAGGCATTTTAGTAATATAGTATTCGTACTGTTTAAGCATCTAAGCACCAACCCAGCTATTCTACTGTGTGTGGTTAGTAGAATATTGGATGCATTTGACCATCCATATCAGGATGCAGTAATCACAATGTTAGACTCATTGGAGAATTATCACCCAACTCTGCAGTTGCCCTCCGCTCTACGCTGCATATCAGCGTCAATCGTTTCTGTTTTTCAGGGCCTGTGACTGTCCTGTTTTGGTTCGGTCTCACCGCTCTGATATACCCACTATACGCAAAGTTAACAAACTTTGTCTTAAAACTGCAAGTTAGAATATTAGGAGCCAGTGAGCAACATCAGAAAATGTGGAAGTGATTTGTTTGTGTGCACCAGCATGATCTCCAGGAGGCATTAAGTTTTGTGCAAGTATGCAGAAAGAAACAGATAACACGGTTTCAGCTAAGCACTGCTAAACAATAATATATGTATATCCCTTCCCTCTTCACTGCAAACACATTTTAACTGGTTACAAACAAGTTTCCCTGCTGCCTCGAAACCATGCATTAAATGAATTAAAGTTGAAATAATATTATTATTATATTATTAATAATATTAGTGGAGAGTTTAAACAACTTAAAATGAATTTGATGAGTTTAGTCAAGTCAGTTGTACATTCATTCAACTCATTTCAATTCAAAATGTCCATATAGGCCATAATGGCAGCAAGGGAAGGACCCCAATGCAGGCAACACAGGGAGCTTAAGCAGAAAATAATTTTATTATCTAACAAAGAAAACTCACTTTGGTAAAAGGCAATGGTCCAAGTTCATTTTCGTTGCAAAAGTACCCAACAAAAAAACATGGCAGCAAAACCATAAAACTAACAGGTAACAGCAAAAGCAGAGGACACGACACACAAGGAACGAACCAACAGTGATCAAAGGAAATATATATATAGGGAACACACAGTGAGGGAAAGAGAAACAGGTGAGAGACTAGACACAGGTGATCTAAATCACACAGGAGGGAAGCCAACAAAGACAGGAAGAACACTGCATACCAGAAGACAAAACGAAGAATTTCAAAGTAAAACAGGAAACAACTCAAAACACAAAAGTCCAACAAGAGTTTGTGCTGAGTTAATGACACAAGGCTTCAAGTCGGAAGAACTCGTTAAGTTCTGAAGACATTTTAAGTAAACTTAGCTTGACATTGATAACATGTATATACTTGTGTTAAGTTAATGAGAGAAGATTAGTTGATTTTTCTGCTATGTTCCTGCAGGATGTTTTACAGTGTTGTGTTAGGGCGAGGTAGCCCTCTGCTTCCCATGTGTACATAAAGGCGTGTTTGTGATGTTTAGTCCACAATGTAGTTTCTGTAATGAGCTGTAATGAATGTAAGCTCTAAAACCCTTAATGATCCTCAGGATTTCTTCATGTTATGTTCAGTGAGTATAGGTTCAGAATTCTAAAGGAAATTATTCAAATTTCAGCTACTTCCTTTATCTTAAAGCATTCAATGATTTCATTCCTCATCTTAAAGGACTTTATTTATTTATTAAAGCTTTATTTATTTATTAAAGCTGGTTAGATACTGGTTAGGTTATTAATTTGTGCATTACATGCAATTATTACGCTCATTATACACAATGTTTCTTATATCTGCTTTTTAGTTTAGTTTGTACCAACCAGTATGTACTATGCATGTACTAATCCCTCAAACAGGGAGGTGTCCCTTTATCCTTTAGTAACTACAAGGTTTTATATTTTATCTTAGTTTTTTTGCCCACTCACTGTGTTTCTAGTCATTTATCGAAGTCCTGTGCTTCCTTTTCAATATATACTGCACTTAACACAGCCGGGCACAGCCTCCCTGATTAACCATAAACGGAATAATCCACAGACACCGAGGTGAGAACGTTCTTAAAGTTCATCCTCCTTTTTTGTTTCTACACGAAAATCCATTTGACATTTCGCCACAGAACAAGCTTCACACGCCACAAAGACGAGACATAAAAGATTAAATGAATGCATAGTACTCTATTGATATTCTACAATCATGCGGGAAAATGCGGTGGGGGGGGCTGAAACAAAAAAAGTCAAATGATAATAGAAAACAGTTATTCTATTCTTTGCCTCAGACCAAACCACTGGTTGGATGGATGTTTTTTTGGACTGTATTCAACCCTCATAGCCACAAATTCACCCTCCAACAGACATAAATAGGGTTGACCCTCATGCATCAGTGCACAGAAAGTTGCTAGTGCATGTTAGGTCAATCAGGGACGAGTCTAAAACCGTGAAATAAATCTGCATTCATTTTATTTTCTCAGCCATTTACATGAGGACCTTCAAGCATTTATATAACTTGAGGCTGTGCACATATGCATAAACCCCAACTCCCATAAATAAATAAATATAAAACCACACAGCCCAGCTGATCACACATGATCATGAGCAAATTATTATTAAATGTTACTTACAATATTTTGCTCACATTGTTGTTGTGCACTTTACAGTGAGGATAAGGCAATCTTAATTTCAGATACAATAAAGATCCCCATAAATATAAAGGATGCAGAGGCACACTCAAACACATCTTATTCACAGTGGAAAGCATGCAGTGTCATAACACTCTCTTGTCTTCATAAATACCAGTGTTTGTGTGGAAAGCATTGCATAATTTATGAATCTGGTCCCTGGTTGGCTGAAGACAGGTGCTGGAATATCAAGATCACCACCAGTAAGTCCAGCAAGAGATTCAAGAGAGAGTGGGCTTTTAGTTGGCTTCAAATCACTTCCAGGGCCATAAGTTATTAACAGAAGCATGTGAATACCAACCTGCACTGGGGAGAGAGGGAAGTGAGGACGAGCGAGCTGCTGTCCCAGGGGTATCTGACAACGGAAGGAAAGACAGAGCACAAAGCAAAGCTCTCGATCTACTGCTTGATCTCTCAGAAGGTCCAGCTGCTGCTGGCGGTTGAGGAGGGTCCGGCACCTGGCAAAGATGGTGTCCATTCTGAAAACAGATCCTGAAACACACCTGGGAAATGCTTGAAAGACCACATCACCCATCCTACAAGATGTGGGAGGAGGAGCTGCAAGAAATTGCATGTTAAAAGAAGATGCGTGTGTTGGCCTTGCTTTCTCCATAAAATCCAGCTTTACTGAGTGCAAATATGGAAGCAGTACTTATATTCATTGTATTATAGCATTTAACTGGAATACAATTAGACGAAACAAAACTGTAATCTAACTTGACTGAATCAACATCAGTTGTCATGTGAATTTATTACTTTACGGAGTACTTTGAATGTGTCCAGCTTTACTTTGCAGCAGAACTCAAAGTGCAGTGGAGTTCCAGATAGTGATGACATATTTGAAAAGGTCACTATAGATATGTTAATTGCCACTTTGACATGACTAAACCGGTTACCAATGATTGTAGCTCTCTGTATCTGGAAAATGAGGGGTAGGCTCATTATGTGCCTTTAAGACTTTGAGCTATCGCTGCACTTTATCTGTACCAGTGTTGTTGGCAGGTAAATTGCATTAGTCTGTACAGAAAAGTGGTTGAACTGCACCAAGGTTTCAACACAGTAAATCTGCCATTACCAGAAAGTGACCTTTCAAGAAGCAAAACGATCTGATTCCTAAGTGAGATTTTGCCCTTTTGGGGGGGGGGGGAATAGGGGCGCGCTTTTGCTGGCACAAGCTAAAAAAGATTTTTATTGACTTCATCTGAATTTAAAACTACTTTATGGTAACTTAAGGTTGTGTTACAGTGAGAGTTCAGTGTTTTCAAAAAAACACCTAAATGTGACAGTACAGGCACAGAGAATATACGTAATCAATGAACTGTATTACACATAATGCTACTCCTGTTATAGTTTGCGTATAATAAGAGCAAATAGACTGAATCCATGTCCCCAAGGTTTAATTACTAGTTAAATAAAAACTATACTGGCCATAGAATTCATTAAAGCTTACAACAGCTAAGCTACTGTAGGCCAGAGAATGTATTCAGGCTAATAATATCTCAGTCAGAGACATCATCTGGCCCCGCTGACATAATTCGAGAAAAGAAAATGAGCAGTGGTGATTTCACCCGAGGCTGAAAGATCCAGACCAGCACTTGGCTGATTCAGTGTTATGAAAGAACGTGCTTTTGAATTCATTCTGCAAGGAAAGCACTATTTACACAGGGCAGCTGGTCTGTAACATCGGAGTGTTCTCAAGTGGCTGTATTGTGCATATCCAGTACATCTGTGTGGGTTTCATGTAGATAACTACGTTGAATTGCGGTGTGCAATGAAACAAACACAAAGCACGTACATTTCTGGTTTTCAGCAGCTGTCCTTTGAGAGCTACAGGTAAGTACATCTGTTTCGTTAGCGGTACGACTGGGATAAATGTTGAAAGAAGGCCAGTGTGATGATGCGCTCATCAGACAACGAACGCCCTTCTTAACAGAGGAGACGTGATAGGAGTGGACGGGCCTGGGAAGCATCAGTGAGCAGTGAATGAGTTGGCGTTCTCCAGCCGAGAAGAGATGAAAGAATTATGTGGGCCATGTCCAAAACAATGAAAGCAATAACTTGTTTTACCCCAACAATAAACAGTCATCAAAACACACTATCTATCAGTCTTATATGAGAAGAAAACATCTACAGTGTCAGTGATTTGGATCCGGGCAGTTGACCTACCATATTAAAACAACAGTATTGTTATATGTGTATGTGTTATTCTTTTATTCAGCCTATGGCTATTCAGACATTTCATCAGGACAGAGTAACATCATCGCCTTTGACCAGATGTGCTTGACTGCTCTGGTAACCTTGCTTCAGGGTCTCCGGAGGATTCAGAGATGTGGCGGGATGACAACATCAGTGATAAAATGTTCTGGGCTTTCAAGTCCCCCCTAGAGATCTGACAGAGACTTGGACCATCTTGTTCAACACAGCAGCCAGTCTAGATAGAAGATTCTGCCCAGTAAAGCCAATAACAACACATGTGTCGGCACAGCTGGTGTCACAACAACAAAATCATCATCACTGTACCATGCTGGGTTTAAGATTGGTTCATTCTACTTTATATCATTAAAGGAGTAGTTTGAACTTTTTTGAAAAATACACTTCTTCGAGTTAGATGAGAAGATCTTTACCATTCTCAGGTCTGTCTGTCAAGTATGAAGCTAGAGCCAGAAGACAATTAGCTTAGCTTGGCTTAGCTAGAAGCAGAGGAAACAGCTAGCTGGCTCTGTCCAAAGTTAAAGAATTTATGCCTACAAGCGCCACTAAAGCTCACTTATTAACTTGTGTCATCTCCTTTTTTAATCAGTACACTAATTAAAATGTAAAACAACATCTTGTGTTAGCGGAGACTTCATTCTGGGCGGATAAACCTGCTATCTGGAAATAGATTTTTGTACAGATTAAACATATAAAATGTTACTGTTTATGTTCATAACTTTGAAGAAAGCCAGGTTAGCTCTTTACCCATGTTTCCAGACTGAAGTTTAACACACACACACACAAGGTATCAAATTTCTCATCTTACTCTCGACAAGAAAGCAAATAAGCGTGTTTCCAAAATTGCTAAACGTGTTTAAGTTCAAAGGTAAGCCTATGAAGCAAGTTTGGGCCATTTATTTAGGAAATCATTTGAGGTATTAATATAGCTGATGAAGGCTATAACTAACGGGGTGATCCGTTTAGTTTTCCTTGCATCCAGTTTAATCAGAGGTGAAACAGAAGTAGTACTTCATAAAGCAGGCCGATAGACTGGAAGGGGGAACCACTGGGATTAGTAATCTACATTCGTTTATACACCAAGTGGTGCATAGTTGCACAACTAATATTGTTCAGGTGGCATCCTTGATGGGTGCCAGAACCAACAGGCTTGGATTTTATTTAGATTTCTGAGCTCCCCATAAATCTCATCATGCGGCACATGACTTTGGCTGCCTGGATCACTATCCCACAGTCATGCCTACAGGATACAAGAAAGGGCGGGGCCTGGAATAAAGATTTTCCAATTAAATGAACCTTTTGCCTCGTGGTCCATTACATGACAGCTGCTCACGCACCCTACCACTGATACAATGCTTTGTACTATCCCGACACAGATATAGATAGATATAGAACAGTATTTATGATCTTTTGTCGTAACATCATTCCTTTGATGGACGCTTTAATCCAAACCCTCATCAGTGGCTGTATTGGCTCCACCCATTGAGTCACACATGGCCTTTCTGAAAGGATTCAACTGATATCAGTGCAGAGGGTTTGGTCAGCTCTGGTTCTTTGCCACCGACAGACAATAAGTTCGCCATTCAGACAGCGAGTCCCAGAGGTGAGACAAAACACCAGAGCATCCTGGTCAGCGATCAGTGTGCTCCCTGCCATCAGAAAGCAGTGAAGAGAACAGACACAGAGATTCACTGCCTTCTGCGTAAGCAATCACAGGAGGATCTTTTATGAAATGAGCAAAGGTGCCTATCCAATACATAAAGGAAAACTCTGTTCACCCCACCAGAAAACAGGCAGTCATAAAACACTGAAGCAGTCCAGAGGGGAGTAACATGGGGTGATTTGTTCATTCACCCGTTATGAAAACACACCAAAAACCAAAGTTGTTGAACCTTAAGATTCATTGCTTTAAGTTAATCCTAAACCTAATCACTTAACCTTAACGTTTAGCATTCACTCTCAGTGTAAAGGTCGTGTCCTAGTCATGCTTTTTAGACATGCATTTTGTGGTGCAGAGGGGCGCGTATGCTGTCTCTCGCCTGGCCACAGCAATTCATCTCCAGTGCGTTGAGGATTCTGGGCTCATTTAACAGGAGTTTATGAGATAGAGCTGGAGCTGTTGGAGCCACAAGCCATAGCTTGAGACATCAAGTGGATGTTGACTTATCCAAGAATAAACTGGAGACAGGAGCACACCGAAACTGAAATCACCATTTTGCTGAATACATTTTTTCACAACACACAATGATTATGGTTTAAGCTTAAATCTAATACTTATAAAAGATTTGGGTATAAGTAATAAACTAGCTGTTTTATAACCATTAGCCCCGTCCCCTTGAGGTTTCCTCTTGACTGAACTTCAGCTAATTACAGAGACTGATTCGTTATAAATCTTTTAACCTTTACATCTAAACAAAATGCTAATGCTCACTAATTATCAACCTTCCAGTGATGTAATTTTCCTTCTGAGGTTTTTATTTTTGCAATTAGTTTTTTATTACAGTTGATGAGCATGTATTCACAACTTTTTTTACATAAATCTTATAATGAGCAGCAGCCAAGTCGTTTACATAATCCAACCAATGGAGTCTAATGTGAAGTGGTGGCAGCTGCAAAAGTAGCCTATGCCTTTAAGAACGTATTCTATTACTGCAGTATAACCTCCCCTCCCTTTAATAAAATAAATAAATGGATAATACATCTCTAAAACATCTTCTGTTGTCTTGTTTTGCAGAAACTACAAATGAAAGTTCTCAAGCTCAATAACCATAAAAAAATAAAGTGAGGCATGTAGGCAGTGTTCACCCACATATACAACACGGCCCGCGCTGTTGTGTAACCTGACTGTCACCGTCTTCTTTTTTTCATTTAGTCCTGAAGGTTTTTCCAGGCCCTGGTGAATGTATACTGTGCATGACAGACTCATCGTACGTACTTACACAACACTCAAACAATCAAACAGCTCCCAACATGTTTACTGTGTTCATAAAGATGTTATATAACCCTTCAGTAAGACGGACAGCCTCAAGCAACCACACACGCAAAGACACAGGTCACGCGACACTAGGTGATGCATATGTTCTGTTATCATACTTATTGTACACATGCTTGTGGAATAAACATGTCCAATATACAGATGAGAAAAGGGTGAAATAGTTCAATCACTTCAATCAACAGTATAAGGTTAATATCAGTAATATAAGTTCCTGGTTCTACTCTGTTTTTCTCATCATATTGAGCTCTCAGCACTGAAATGGCAAGTTATTCCTCCCTCTCCTGACAACACAGTCAGACATCTGCTGTCAGAGGATTGTGCCTCAGCCTGTTCACAGCTGCTGTCCTTCACACCAGTGGTCATCCCTCTTTTAGGCGGCAAAGCAGCGGCAGTACATTTCAAGGACTCAGTGTTAGCGTTAGCTTCCTGGTTTGACATCACCGTGGCTTTGCGGACGCAGCCCCTCAGCCCCTTGCGGAAGCGTATGGTGAACAGGCCGTAGATGATGGGGTCCAGGCAGGCGTTGAAAAGCCCAAATATGAACAGGATGTGGGTGAGGGAGTGAGAGACTTTTCCCTCCAGGTCGTCCGGGAAGAACCAGTACCACAAGCCCAGCAGGTAGTAAGGAGTCCAGCAGACTATGAAGCAGATCACTATGACGATGCTCATTTTCAGAGTTCTCATTCTAGCTTTGGGGATGTTGTTCTTTGAGCAACGGAGGTGTGGCTCATTTGACGACACTGGAGGAAAGAGAAAGAGTCAGATACGAGTGAGCAGCTGGGATGTAAACGTGGAAAGTAATTACACAACAATATAAAAATAAATGCATCAAATATAGGTATTTTTCTGATCCACCTCTCTATGTTGGGACCAACCAAACAGCAGGCTCTGCCGTGAACTTACTGTTCTTTCTTGTCATGTGTTTGGAGATCTGGATGAAGATCCTGGTGTAGCAGATAATCATTATGACCAGCGGCAGCAGGAAGAGGCAGGAGAAGGTGAACATGTTGTAGGCCGTTTCCTGCCAGTGAGTCACAAAGCTCCCCCTAGTGGTGCACTGAGTAAAGTTCGCTGGATGGGTGATGGTCACATTATGGAAAATGAACATCTGTGGAATAAAACATTTTAAATTTTAGGATTGTGTTTTTCTGGCTGCAGTTTTAATCCAGTATTTTTGTTGCCCTGTCTGTTTGGCAGAGGCGAGATGGACACATTTAAGTATTATGTAATGCTGATGTCCAATTACATCCATGAAGGTCAAGAAGCATTTCATACAACATTATTTTGTGGGGTTGTACATTTTGTCATTTCATCTAGCAAAATTGACAGTCAATGGCTAGAAATGAGAGAGTACTTTAGTCTACATCAGTCTGAGGAAAGCGTATAGGCATAGCAACGGTAACTAAGTGACGCTTAGAGGACAATCAGTTAATGTTGACTATAAATTATAGTTATATATATATATATATACATATGATTGAATATATAATATTGATTAAATATATAATATTTCATCATAAAGATCATTTTTCATTATTACTGCTTCCAGTTATTTTCTTGATTAATCAGTTAATCATTTTCTCTATAAAGTTTCCCAAAATAGTTTAAAAAAGTGCATTATAATAGCCATAGCCCAAGGTGACATATTCAAATTGCTTATTTTCTTCAACCAAACATCCGAAAGGCAAATGTTTTCAGTGTACTATCCTTTTCTATATCACTTTATTGGTTTCCATGGAAAGATCCTGAATAAAATATGTTTATTTGTTTTGCATGTCGATGATCCAATGCATATGGAAAAGATTAGTAATGCCATAATATCCATCCTATATGACAAAGAAAAGCCTAAAAACCTCACATTTGAGAAGCCGGAGACAGCGAATGTTTGGTATTTTTGCTTGAAAAAACCCTTAAAATCTGTCAGTCAACTTATTGTATTTGCTATGTGTGGGTGTCAGAATCAGAGTCAGAAATCGGTTAACTGCCAAGTGGGTTTCACATACAAGGAATTTGCCATGATATTTTGGTGCATCACTGTCTTAAAAAAATAAGAGAAAAGAAAACAAACAAGTACTGCAAAAGTCAAGAATCACAAGTATAAAACTGAAATTTACAATTTAAAATATATCTGTTTTAAAATGAAAAGAGCAGTACAGTGAATAGGGTAGGATGTGCAAAATTAGGAAGTAGGAGTTATTGATTTACAAACACTGGTAGTGAACATTTGAAAAAGATCAGATGTAAACCAGCTTTGCATAATCCACATTCTTGGGCCGTGTCGCCACGCTCACATTATCCACACTGGTACATGCTAGGCTGCCCTATGTTCTGATTGGTTACAGCGAAGCATCTTTCCTGCCAGTTTTAGAGATTCCCATCCTATTTGTAACTCAATGATAGAGCCACTAATCCCTAACACCGAGATCCTGTGGGCCACCCTCAATCATGCAGCGGGTTTTGTTGCATCAAAGCCACGTTTTATGTAAATGCACAGATATCATGTAGATTCAATCATGTGTTGCCAGATATAAAGGCCTATAGCCTGCTCACTGTAATGCTGTATAAAGCATGGAGGAGAGGTTTCAGCTGCACAAGTAAGAGAGCCTAACACCAGAGAAGAATCAGTTCACAACCAAACGTATAAGCCAGCACTTCCTTCTAAGTTGTTATTCTCTGTTTAACTGAACCAAACGAGACCTAATCGCCTGTCAAACCAGTGTCACCTGGCCTTACCTGAGGGACTGAGAACAAGACGCTCATAGTCCACGCCACCATCAGCATGACCCTGTTCCTTTTCGGGGCCATGCTGATGGCCAGAGGGTTCAGGATTGCCGACTGTCTGTCCAGACTAATCACCACCGTGACGAAGGCGCAGGAGTACATGGCCTGCAGCTTGAGGAACATCAGTAACCTGCAGGCCAGGTCGCCGGCCAGCCACTGCACTGTGATGTTCCACGCGGCGTCCACGGGCATCACGATGAATGTGACCAAGAGATCGGCTGCGGTCAAGTTGATTATCAGCACCCGGACGTGGGACTTGCGCTTGTGGCCATTGGCCGCCCAGAGAACAGCCAGATTGCAGAAGGTGGAAATACCGCACAGAATGAAGGTAATGATCACTCTGACTTTGGCGGCCGTGGAAAAGGTAGGCAGCTGCAGAGCACCGTCCACTGACGTCCAGTTACAGCGTGGATCCGACCAGCCACAGCTGGCGTTGAAGTCCAACCCGGAGCTCTGCTGGTACATGGTGACTGGAGGGTCACAGCAGGAGGAGGCATTCATTTTCTGACCCTCACCAAGGAGTCAGCATTGTGTTCTGCTACACGGAGGCTGGGGGCGCCAAAGGGAGATAAAACAAAAATATACACATGAGCCCCGTGCAAGATTCATCTGCATGGATTTGCATGAGCAGACTTGGAAAAAGATATTTCTGAGTCTGCTGTGTGGGGAACTACAGCTCTCCGATGCTCACTGATGTAGAAAGATGCTGTGATTGCCTGGAACAAACCTCCACACTCGCAATCAGCAGCACACGACAACCAACCCAGCCAGTTAATTACACTCTTGTGAAAATATTCTCTCTTACGTACCCAAATCAAATTGTAACATTTAAATGAAATGTGCTCACGTTTCTTTTTCGTGGTGAGACTTCGTCTTTACAATGCAACACCTTTCCATTTAACAATGCAGGAGTCTTTGAAGAGTGAAGTAAAAGCTTTTTAGTGGCTCATTTGCATATTGTGGCCCACTTCTCTAATAATGTAAAGATGCAATCAACAGTTAAGACAGCCAACGAAATGAATTGTGTTATATTCTGGGATTGTGTTTGGTTTCTAATGAGCTTCTAGGCTTACTTAAACCTAAATGTTATTTTACACTATTTACTATTCACACTAGTATGTACCTGCTTATAGCACTTGTGATTCATCACCAGCCCTTACAAGTCTGACGAGACATCTTGTCTTTTTCCATCATGGTTCTATGCACTTGATGTAAAGCTCTTATTTGGAAGTCGCTTTGGATAAAAGCGTCTGCTAAATGCAATGTCGGACTCTCTCTCTCTCTCTCTCTCTCTCTCTGATCGTGTAGTATCCTGTGGTGATATCCCAACATGTAAATGAATATAAGAAATAGATGCAAACAAACTCACGTGCATGTCCGTGTCAAATGAAATCCTCTTTATAGAAGTCCCCGACGCTGCCGCGGCTCCATGTCTCCCTGCTGGACCCCTAACGACGAGTACAACCCGGACTTTCTGAGCAGTCTGAAGAGCCTCCGGTCTTCCCTCGCCAGTTACATCTCGGTGCCCCTGCGGGACCCCCCCCCGCGTGTTGCGGCCCCCCTCCGCGGGGCGCGTCAGCCGCTCTGTGGGCGCGGCCACGCGCGGCCACGAGAGCGTCGGTTCCAACGAGCCCTGAGCTCTGGCAAAGTTTCTGGTTTGAATCCCGCCAGACTAAATGCTGCGAGACACCGCAGACTCTGTCGGCATCGTTTTCTTCACCGACACCAAGACCCAACCTGCTCTCATTAACGCATCAATTAGGTCACGTGAGGATTCTGTGATATGTAGGTCCTGTGCAAAATACTGTAACGCAGTCGTGGCTTTGGGCTGCTGTTAATGCGTGTTGTTGCATGAGAGAAAATATTTAATGAGAGTTTCACATCTGTATTCTATTATAGCAGCAGTGCTCAAATACGCAAATAATGGAAAGAATATATTTAGAGAGAAATAGTCCCTCCAGCTGCTGCTGCTTCCCATCTGCTTAACATGAGCTGTTTGCTCCCTGGGTTCCCCAGCTTACTGCTCCCGTTATTTCGATACCTGCAGCACCATTTACATTATGGAAGTGTAAAGAAAGCTACGAAGAAATGATATATTGTTGATATTGGGAAGCAATGGGTATAGCTTTGTAGAGGAAAGGCACTGAACAGGAAATAACAACCCCCCTTTTATTTATTTTTACCCCTAAGCCCATATATCCAGCACATCTAGTCAAAGTAATGAGGGGTCGTTTCAGATTCTCATTTTTATTATATAAGATAAATAAATAAACCACGTTTTCCTCTTTACACAAGTTATACAGAGACATGCAGTTTAATTTGCTCAGGTTTTGAGATTTTAGGGGATAACATTTTAGTGTGGACGGTCTAACTGTGGTGCCCAAAGTATGAGAAATTACCTTTTTATGATTTGAGTGCACTAGGCCTTTAAGTACCCTTCAATAGATCACGTGCTTACTGGTAAGTAAAATGTAGTGTTTGTAGTGATGGACCCCCGGCAGTGTCTGTGGAGCTTTTGAGCATCTTCCAGCTCATTGTTGCTTGTCCAACGCTACATGAGGAGAAACATGCTGCAGCTTCGGAAACGATGCAGTGAAAAACACGCGAACCCCCGAAAACAGAAGAAAATTGCATATGCAGTCAAGTTCTCTGTGGACTCCAGGTGGAACAGCTTGATTTTTGATACAGACAGAAAGACCCCCTCCCCCCAGAGTCCAGTAGTTAAACTGTGGTGCTGTCTGTTGTGGTGGAGTAGGAGACTTATTTGTAATTGTGCCTTTTTCACCCCTTGCGCACAATTTTTCTTGGATCTGTAATATTTTCTGAACTATATACTATAAATACTCGATTCTATACTATAGTGAAGAAGAACTAGGGCAGCACTGACTTTTTAATATTGAACATGAACATGACACCTTTCTTTAGCCTGTATTCTGGCAACAGCAAAGCAACAAGTACCTGCATGCAACTGCATTGTAGCCTATATACTCTGTAGAGCGGTGCCACCTTCATGATCAAAGTGACAAGTTGTGAGACACACCGCTTCCTGTAGCATTCCTGTAATATTTCTATTATCATACAGTTGTGTCCGTGCTGCTGAAAATGCAGCCACATCTGTAACAATATACTTTATGGAAGACTTGAATACACTGACAGTTTTTACTATAGCTGTGTGGTGTAACCTGTTACAGGCCTGCACAGGCCACCATCCCCCTTGTTAAAATGACATCAACCCGACCGCTGCATATAGGCCCCAAAAAGAGAGGCAAAAACTGGAAAAGGTGCTTAGTGGAAGACTTCACTGATAATACCACAGTCAGAAGTTAAAAGATTTAATATCAAAATGACAAGTGCAACTTTTAAACCTTTTAATACCCAATATGAACCAAAAACTGTTAGCTAGTTCAGGCAGTCAACTCGAGCTGCGCTGCTGTACACGCGTGACATACCTCCCTCTCCACAACCATCTACCAAACACAAAAAGCTTCCTGCCTGTCAGTGCCGCTGCTGCCCTTCATCAGTATTGCTGTTTATTCTTTCAGCCCCAGCATCCACCTGCATAAACATTTCAAACGTGAGTTGTGTGACTGAATTGATGTTGAGACAGGATGACACTGTGCGAAGGGTGATAACTCGGATTCAAACCAAGTAGCCGATGACAGACTGCTAAGCCATCACTGACCGTGCTCCTCTTCGGCAACAGGATGATTGATTAGACGACAACAGAAGAGAGAAAGGCATCTGTTCCTTCCCTTCAGGCCACAGAAAGTAGCACCTAGGTCCCGAAACATGAGATAAACGTGGTTCGAACCTACGAGGACGTGTACCACATCTCATTTATGTACCTCATAACAGAAAACAGTACTGACATGTTTGTTGTTTTCTTGCTAAGCACACTGGTCCATCATGTTTGTTTCACCCAGGTTCATTCTTACAAATGCTCCGCGTACATGATGACTGTAATCTGTCTTGGATTATGTGCCGTGTATATTATTTCTTTGTGAAGGCTTTTGGAAATGTTTGTTCTTATTCCCTTTTATTTGATTTTATTCAGCTGGTTGTCTTTACTTCCTGTGTGCTCATGTTCTTTGGCCTGATTCTCATTTTATCTGCCTTGTCTGGTTTTATTTCCTGTTGTAAAGCACTTATTATTAAGCTTATTATTTGAATGAACTTAGGTCTTCACTTGCACAATGCACGTTATGTTACTGAAACTCAATTGTATGTGTTTTTATGTGACAGCCTTTATGTCAAAGACAATTTCCCTGGGGACAAAATCAAGTAATCCTGTTAAAGAGGAAAAAACCATCATCAAGGAGAGGAAATTATAAAACCCTCATATATGCTGTTCAGCTGATTTAATTAGGCAATATTGATAAAACTATTTCTTTTCAAAGACAAAAAGAAAGAGTTGCTAACCAGTTTTACAGTCTTTGGTGCAATCTCTCTTGAGAAATGTAAATTACAGAGAGCTTCAATTACAACCTGCTGTCTTTAATGTAGGTGGAATCAATTATTTGATATAACCACTGCAAACTGGAGGGAAAAAAATTCCCAATTACTTTAGATAATAGTATGTCGTTGCCTCACCTCTCAGCTGCACGCTCTCCTCCATTCAAACTACAGCACGGCTTGACAGCAGCCTAGTGTGATGGAGCAGCGGATTTGTGCTGGCCGCTGGTTTATGCAGATGCCAGACTCTGGGCTACTTTCCAAATAGGCCATGACCTTCCCAGCTCCGCAGACATCAGACTCATTTCCACGTTAATCCACAGTAATTGCGGCGCTTGTACAGAGGCTAAGTATTATTATCAATCACTTCACCGTGATCTTGCCGAAATCCCTCCCCTTCCACAACCAACGCACATTACTGCACCTGCACGCTTGTGAAGCCCAGGACAACAGAGTGCTTAACCTATTAGTCTCTCAAACAACCTCTTGTTCTGCTGCTCTACGAGTGCAAAGAGTGCTTCGACCTTCATACAGATGTTATGTTGAGTCTTATACATAACGTCGTTATCACAAATGTCCACTTCATGGTGGCACTAGAGGAAAAGTCACCAAAGACATGAGGATTCATTAGGATTTGTCATTCAGCATGGCTTTTGTCTATGGAGATCATTTTGTTTCTTTATAAAACAGTCAAAACAAGTGGTTTGAGAGAGAAACTTTCCACACTTTTGCTTTCAAACTCTAAACTTTTGCTTTCAAACTCTAAACTTTTGCTTT
>JAVQJL010006728.1:0-30000 GCA_036024295.1 Nannoperca obscura
TTCAGCTCCCAAGTAGGCAGCATAGTGATAGAAGGGGAGAGGTTGAGATGACTTATACACAGAAACACAGAGAGAGAGAGACAGAGAGAGAGAGAGAGAGAGAGAGAGAGAGAGAGAGAGAGACAGAGAGACAGAGAGACAGAGAGAGAGAGAGAGAGAGAATAGAAAAGAGGTGGAGGGTGTAGGGGACCAAACCCTCCTTTGTTGCTACATTTGTTAATGTCCTACTATCTCCGTGTCCCCTGTTGATCCGTCTTCTGTCTCGGGGAACCGACCAGGAGAAAACCCTGAAGCTACATATTTTGTGCGTTACAAATGATTTGGCCGCCGTGTTCCAGCTCTGTTAGCTTGTTTTGCTAGCTTTGAGGGTGTGGTCACAGCTACTGCTTGCTTTCTTTGGTCTGAAACAGGGGGAACAGATCACCGTGTTGTGTTTTTGTGTTCACACTGGGAAGCAGCTCGTGAACCAACGTTACACGGTGTCAGAGGTAGAGTCTTGGATTCGCATCATTCACAAAGTTAGAGGATTTGTTGAGCATGGCCTGATTTGTATGGTAGTTTCAGTGTGGCAGATCTTTTCATTGGAGGAGTATTTTTTTGCAGTGTACTTTGAGTGTTTCTTGGTCATTTTTCTTCACTGCTGTTTATCCTGGTAAAGGCCACTTGAAGGAGTAGCTGGACATCATAACATCCTTCTTTTCACTGGACTAATAAACCCAAGTTAAAGGAGTAAACGCTCCGAAGTTCAAGTGAATCGTTGCAAACACGCTTGGTATGAACACACCCTGACTCACCATTTGGCTCCCTGAAAGTAAGCTGAAGAAACCAAACAGGGCAAATGTGACGGACGTGGTCCCTGACAAGTGTTACCATAACGATCTTCTTCGTCTCCGGTACGTTGCGTCAACACGGAGGGCCTGTTGTAACCGTTCTCTCCAGAGGGATGGAGTGAAGGTTCATCAGGGTTTCTCAATGTCCCACTTCATGGAGAAACCCCACGAACACTCTCACACACTTCTGAAATGATTCGGCTTTATTGCAGCTTGGTTCTCTGTCTTAGTTTGCTCGTTATTTCTATCAGTTGTGTTAATATTGTGCGTTACTGCTGAGGTCTGGGAACACGGTGACAGAGCTTTAAAGAAGTAACACAAGGCGTCAGGTGACATCTCTTCTGTTGATGAAGACAGTGTGATACGGTCAAAAGCTCCAGAACAAGCGAGTAAGTTGACCTTGGCTGCGGTCGAATGGTCTCTAAATGCTAAGGAAAGGTGCTTCTAGGAATCAGGCAGCAACATTTAAAGGGCCATTGCATAATTACGTAGTCTAGTACAAGTTCTCCTTCACATCTTTCCTGGACCTTGTTACGTTTTCCGTCGAGGTCGAGGACAAGTGTTTAGGAAAAGGCAGGACATCCTTTTAAAAGTTTAAATACTTAAATAAAGTCTTCAGCACGTGTGTTTGACTGCATGACAACTGTCCAGCTCTGCACCCTATCTGCTCTCACGCCTGTTGAAGTTTCTCCTCGCACTGAAGAGTTTAGGTCAAACCCACAATCGGAGCTTTTGTTGCGTGCAGCATCTCCCTCCTCCCTCCTCGTCTTGACATTAAGGAGTTGTATTTGTTTGCCGGTGGGTGCAGGTTTACTCCTCACAGCCGTGCTCAGGTGGATCAATGATGAAGGAGCCGGTCGGGGGTTTTCCCACAGCGTGAATATCACTTTCCCGGGCGGCGCTGTGGAACCGAGGGCTGCCTTAACCTCTTTGTCACCGCAGCTTTCATCGGGAACAATGACTTTATACCTCAGCTTTTGTGCCCAGATATTGAGTTATCAAGACAGGAGGGGGGAGGGGGAAACGGAGAGCTTGAAGAGGGAGATGGAAACAGAGAAACGGAGATAGAGGAGGGCAGCTGGGCGCTGGGCAGAATGTCAGGAGTGGATTTGAGAGCGTTTACATAAGGCCCCTCTTGTGCTGCTCTCTGGAGCGCAACATGCTGAATCTGGTATTCACGCCTGCTTCAGGTGTTGGCTTCTCGCTTGATTTAGAGCTCTTAGAGCTGCATCCACAGTTGTTCGTAGACAAGGATGAATACTAGTCATAGCTACTGATTCGATAACAGGCTGGAAACAGAGTGAAGTGGAAGAAAAGTCCAGAGAGAGAGAGAGAGAGAGAGAGACGAATTCAGCCCAGCCATGACCGTAAAAGTCCACAGTGACTCAGTGAGGACATTCAGTGGCTTTTCACGACCTGGATGGGCAACATGGTGGCTCCTCTGCTGCAGGAGGATGCTCCAGCATCACAGGTGGAACGATGCTTAACAGAAGTTCTCCTCACCAGAACAGCAGTGTGTCGACAGCAAGTCCGCCTGACACACTGAGCCCTGTTGTCCGATCAGTAACGTAAAAGCACTGAGGATGCTGTAACTGCCTTACAGTCATGTCAGCTGTACGTGTGCTGGCTGCACATTCGTTTGAATGTCAGTTAATCTTTATTCAAACGTTCTCCTGAATATTTTAATGATGCTCTGCACTAAACATGGTGGAAAGTTTGGATAACTACTAGCAGCTGATTAATTCATTCAATTCACATTAATGAAATAACTATTTGTAGATTTGAGCTTTTCTCTCCCTCTTATAATATCAAATGAACTAAATCCCTTTAGGATTTGAAGTCTTTTAAAAACAGATGACATAAAGATGACATATTGGCTTCAGGGAGGAGAAGTTAAATGTCACCACAAAGCAAGTGGGACTTACATTGGATCTGTGATGCTGGAAACTCAGATCCGGTGAATGGGAGACTCTGGGAGGCCCAGCAGAAGGTTCAAGCCGAGACGGATCCTAACTTCAGCCAAGCATTTGAGCTGTCCACAGACACCTTCCCAGTATTACACATGCCTACGAGTTTGTAGAAAATCTGTCAGACACATTTTAACAACTGTTGTGTAAAAGCCTTCAATGTCTAGAAGATGTTTTCCACAGGGATTATGGGGATTTCATGAGTGTTGCTCACCAATGAAGATAATAAACCTTTTCTTGGAATGAATGCTGTAATGAGGACATCTTTTTCTTGAATATTTTTATAATTTGGATGGTTTAGATTTTGCTCATATTTTTGCTATCATGTCATTTTCTCTGTTTTCAGTCCAATACTTGTCTGTGCCCTGTCACCTTCTCATGAAGCACAGAGCCAGAATCAAACTATTACCTGTTGTACCTCCACTGAGACAATGCACTCGTGAAACAAAGAGCCGCCTCCTTCTTCTAGCTTCTGGGTTCCAGATGACAAGTTAGGAGAGGAGTGATAATCGATTGTGGTTGTGATACAAGGTAAAGCAGTAACGCTCCTGCCTTGCGGTTTACCTTACTTTATATGCACAGGGGTTGAGAGTAACAGAGGGAATGTAGGTTGAGTTAGTGCAGCCAGATTCCCAGCGGCAGCATCTGATTACAGACGATTTGACGAGGAGGTAATAAAAACTGAGCACAATGTTACACTCAGATTTTATCTCTGTACGTGCCATGACTTACTGAGATCGTTGTTTGATGAAGAACAAACACAAATTGTAAAAAGGCCAAGATGCAATGCGAATACTCCCTCCAGGAGGTAAAGAAACAGAGACATCCCATGTTATTTCAGATATCTAGACAAAATATCTTTCATATTTTAGGCTGACAAAGTCGTGTTTCTTTTTTTGTCAATGCCACTAAATCAGAGGACTAACTAATGGTTTTAAGGCGGTATTTTCTCCTTTTACAAGAGCGTGCACGGTGTTGATTTTCCTATTGAAGAGAAATTCACAGAATTCCTCTCCGTCGCTGGAGGAGCCGGCGTAACCTGCAGCGACAGAAATAGCTTTTCACGCGTTTGGTGTGGGAAAAGTGAATTGGGTCATTTTCCCGTTCTGCGGCTCAGTATAAAGACCTGATTAGATTAGCTTTGATTAGATTTGCTGTCTGAACGAGGCCTCCTGGGGGAGGGTTGGTGCGCTGAGGCCTCCTTAGAGAGAAGAGGTGGTGGTGGAGGGTGGAGGGGCGGTGGGCTTGTTCAGTTAATAATGTGCTAAATTAACCATCCCAGCTCCTCTCTGCCGCGAGCGACATGTTTTATTCATGTCAATAGACTAACAGGTGTGACGTGACAGGTGTTGCCTTTGCCTGATCACAACTCCAGAAAAGTTGTTAATTGGGTCTCAGGCTTTTTCTTTTTTACCATGAACAATCCCCTGCTGCTGTGCATTTTCAATTAAAGGAACATTCCTCCTGATTTTCATCCACCTTACTCAACTCTGGTTTAAAGTGAAGATCTTTTTGATGCTGACACACATTGTGGAGTTTATTTTACTCTGTGGGCTTCTTCTTGTCAATCAGGTGGCGTGTTTAATGCTGGAGCCTCAATCAATCAATCAGTTTATTTATAGAGCACCTTTCAAATGAATAGGGTTAGTGCTTAACAAGTGACTGACAAAACGTAGGAAGTTCAAATGGACATTAGAGACAAACGCACCCAAAAAACAACCAGATAAACAAAAAAGACGAAAAACAAGAGAATACTACACAAAATAAATATATAATAAATAGTAATAATCAGCAATAAAATGATGACAACAAATAGAAATAGCATAAAAGCACATTTCCTGGTGTGTGGAGCAGCTCCAAACTGTACAGTATGTTGTCAGTGGATCTGCGTGTTGCTGGCGGCTGAAGCCGTAATTTATTCATTGAACAGGTGAAGGCGCTGAGGAGTGGGCTGGATCCTCCTCGCCTAATGAAAACTAAAATCCCTCTGACTCCTGTAAATTGGTTAGGAGGTGTCAAGTGTCTCCCAACACGTCCCCAACACCCCCCATCTCACACACACACACACACACACACACACACACACACACATACACACACATAAGGTCGTCTCACTGCAGACTGCAGGGACGTGACGCTTTGATTCTCCAGCTCCTGTCCTTCAAGGACACACACACACACACACACACATGTCTCTGAGGCCATGGGACAGCCCCATCTGCCTGGGAGCCAGTGGCTGTGACATTTAAAATTGATTACAAAGGGAAAGATTGATTATGATAATGTCCACTTATTTTCACTCATGACAGAGTTATGGCTGCTCACTGGGCTCATAAATCACTGCCGCGTCGTCCCCAGCTGACGGAGCGGGGCCTCCGTCTGATAGCGAGGCAGGTGGCGTCGTTTGTGCTGTCAGGCCGAGGTCGTGGGTTCTGGGCTTTGTAGTGGTGTTTGGAGTAAATATTCGTGTAGCTATGACGAGCTGTCTGGCAGTGAGGAAGTCCTGCTGCAGCGAGGAAGTCCTGCTGCACCCCGATCACATGACGGGAACAGAGATCATGAATTAAACCATGTTATATTTATACTCAGGGAAATTATGCCACCATATTTATCAGTATCGTTATCAAAGTCCACCTCCGCGCTGTTCCTCTGCACTGTTCCTCAGCACTGTTCCTCTGCACTGTTCCTCAGCACTGTTCCTCAGCACTGTTCCTCTGCACTGTTCCTCTGCACTGTTCCTCTGCACTGTTCCTCTGCACTGTTCCTCTGCACTGTTCCTCAGCACTGTTCCCCTGCACTGTTCCTTTGTGCTGTTCTTCTGCACTGATCTTGACTGCAACAGTCCTGAAGTCTAACAATGACTAGTGAAGCTCTTATTTAAACAGTCTGAAGAAGAAAACCTGTCACTGCCGACCTACAGCCACCACAGTGCCCCCATGTTGTCCCACTCTGGTGATGTAACTCCTTTGCTATGACTCTCACTTGATGAAGGTGTAATATGACCTTGGAGATTGTGAAAATGCTGCTGTGAATCTGTCTTTCTCTGGAAGTTACATGGCGTTGCGTAGACGTCTGCAGGCTCACAGAACCTGTCTGAAAAATTTACATTTTCCCACATTTGAGTTTGTTGCCTGTGTTTGGTCCAGCTCTGTATCTCACACTCTCAAACTAGCAGGAGTCTATATAGACCCATAAGTTGCAGACATGTCGTTTGTCTTTTTCATGCACTGATTTCTCTTTTGTTCTCTTTTGCTTCTTTTGATTGTTTTGACATTGACATCAAATCAAATCAAATCAAATTTATTTATAGAGCACGTTTAAAAACAACTGCGGTTGACCAAAGTGCTGACATGTTGAGTTTGGAGGTTTACCCATATCCTCTGGCGTGCAATGAATCTTGGGATCCAGCCGTTGGATCCTCCAAACGTAGGAAAAGAATGCCGCATTAGAAGGATGTTTTCCCATTAATGGTTCATTTGGTTCAAGCTTCTTAAATGTTTTTTAAAAAGCTTAAAGATGTCGTCTTGGACTGTTCTTTATTATTTTCTGTTGTTTTATATATTAAACAATTAATGGAAAATGAAAACAAACCCTAATGAGCAGAAAACCTTCCATTGTGGGGTTGTTTCGTTTGTCATTATGATTTGAATGTCATTGTTCTCACCTGGCCAAAGCCAAATCCTGCCTAATTTGAAGAAACAGCTCCAGACCTGCTTGTTGTGAACACACCCTAAAGCAACCTCCAAATGCCTGAAACAACATGGTCTCATTTCTGACTCACGGTTTTGTTTCTCCTGCATCTCTCCAAACTGTGAACTTCCCCATGTACCATAAAATTACCTTTAAGGTGCCGTAAAGCACTTTAGCCCTCTACCTTTTAGTTCCATGTTTCTGTCTCTAATCTCCCCCCAGCACCACTTTGTAACTCCCCTGTAATCTTCCCTGCAGCCCTCAGTCACTGTGAGTCAGACTTGGGTCATGGGAACTCACAGCTGCTCGTCCGGCCCCATGCAGTTGACGGACAGCAAGCTCCGTTTCGGTTTGTTTGCTGATGCCGTGAAAAAGCCAGGAACAGAATAACCCCGCACCTGAAACAATCCAGAGTTTGAGTTTGTTGCTGTGGGATGGCGGAGTCTGGCTTCTCTAGGAAAGTAGGACATAGTGTGCAGTCGTGCTGAGCTTTAACACACAATATCCACAGAATACTCTCACAGCACCAGATAGTGTCTAATAATTAATATAATGTTGGTATTTTTTATCTAAATAAACTTTACTTTCAGAATTACTTCCATCTGGTCAACTTTAAACTAAATATGCGTTAAAACAAGCTTATATTCTTTACAGTCATTCAAATTCTAATGCAAAAGAGATCGTTCATTTAGTCAGAGATAGAAAGTAAAACAGTAAAGACAGCAGGGGTTTTGTTTTTGTGTGATCGATCTGTCGTCTCCTCACACTTACTGATCTATTTAGACAAGCTGTTATCTGGTTTTCTTAAATGTGTGTCTTTCTCTTGCGTGGTACACACAGCACCACGATTTGAACAACGAGCAGGAGGAAGTATATCGAAGTAGAGGAGCAGATCCCCCCCCCCGGCCGACACCTTCATTCTTCATTGAGGACTTTGACATTGAGGACAAAACTAAACATGGCGACACTTGCTTTTTCAGCCACATTCAGTAGTTTCAAAACGTGTTGTTGTTTCACATTTCATATTCTGACATGCAGTACATTCAGCAAGCATTTCTGAGGATGTGTACAACCAGTGCCCCAAAGATGCATTGCACGTTAACCATCATGCGCATGCAAACACATGTTAATAGAAAGTGTTTCAGATTCCATAAAAGTATTATTCCCTCTGACATTAGCTGGCACTGTCTGTATTTCAGGCTCCAATACGAAGACACCCTGAACAGTATGGATTCCCTCATCCTAAGTGTCTCCCCTTGCTGCTTGATCTTTACCAGATCCCTGTGGGAAAATGAATTTCCCCACACAAAATGCCCTTGAGCAAGTCATCAAACCCCTGCTAGTTCCAGGGGTGCTGACCTCCCTGTGGAGCCAAGGCAAAGACAAATGTCCGTCCTCTGGGATCAACACAGTGTCACAGAGAAGGTGACGGAGAGAGTAAATCCCTCTCTGATCCAGAAATGATAAAAGAAAACTGGGTTTAGTTTTGATCAGAATAAAGCCATAAAAAACTGTGTTCTGGTTTTCAGGTGAATGTTTTGGCACTTGTTAACTAGCCTCAGGCCGATGGAGGCTAATCAGTGACAGTAGTGTGGGAACAAGTTGTATTTTCCCATCGTCACTCACCTTTTGTGCTAAGTGTGTGTGTGTGTGTGTGTGTGTAAGTACTCATATGTGTCTGTTTATGAGTGACGGCAGCTCATATCTGAGTTTCTGTATAAACTCCACATCATGTGCACGTCTACGTCTTGAAGTGGGTATATTTGAGTTTCTGTGTGTGTGTGTATACTGTGTTTCTCTGTTAGCGTGCACCATGATAACCTCTGCCCCCCCCCCCACCTTCTCTGTGTTTCAGCGAGCCTACACTGTGATTGTGGAGGCATGGGACAAAGACAATGGCACACACAGCAACGGTAAGGATGCCCCCTCGGACATGTTTGTACTTTCTGTTGCTCGTCTTAGTGCTGTTGAATGTGATCGTGCGCCGCGCTGTTTGTTCCACATCTGGGCTTGCCTGGCAGGTTGCTATGGCTTTGATGTGTGCACTGATAGTCCAGATTTATTCCCCGTCATCATGTTACATTGTTGATGCATTAACAGGCCTAGCTAGCAAGTTGGTTGGTCTAACAGAAGACTTAAAGGCCGGGTATTAATCGAAGAGGTGCTTCATACGATGTGTTTCTAGTAGCTCTGCGTGCCTCTATAGGTTTCAGTGAGTTTGTTCTAAGTTGGCTGCTGCCTGCACACTGATTTCTTTTGTATACAGCTGTATCCTGTTTATTCACTCCTCTCCTGCCGGCCGTGCTTGGTTACGTTCTCCAACACGTCTGGGAGGAAGAAGGGTTAATTGAGGGATGTAATCTCTGTGATAAGACAGCGCAGGATTGGCTTGGCTGTTGGTGTTGGCCAACCTTTCCAGAGCAGCCGTTGTTGTTTTAAACCTCCAACGAAGAAAGGCCTCTAATAATAACACTTCTTACTTGTGTACTGGCAAAATGGCATGGTTAGATTAGATGTTAGACTTTTTTAACTTTCCAAAACCAACAAGCATGCCCACGTCACGCGATGAGAACGTTTCTGCATGCTGCACCATGAATGCTTTTAAATAAAGCTTTTCACCTCAGAATAACTATAAACCCTGTTTGCCTGGTACGTTGTCAATAAGTTAGTTTCCAACAACAATGGAGGGAAAGCCAAACGGCCATTTAACTCTTTAAATGAAACACCCACCATGGGTTGACTAAAATGATATATGACATCTTAGAAGACAGCAGTTCACCTATGAGCTGAGGCTGAGACTGTTTTCGTCTCTCCTCTAAAAAAAGCCTGTGAGAGCACTGCATCGTTAAGCCATTAATTACGGGCCACGGCTCTCTTTTTATGCCCCCCCCCCCCCTTCCTGTGAGGTCTGTCTCCTAATTAGCATCCCGACAGCTGTCCGGCTACCGCACGCCACTTCATTATCCAGGGACAGTGTGACAGGCTGGTATCCAGGCTGCCGTGCCTCGGCCTGGACGGCAGCTCTGGTGGTGGCACTCTTCAGGCTTTGCTTTCTCGACCACCTGTAGATGTGGCGGTGTGATGGCTGGAGGGTTGTTTTATTAATCCTCACAGGGGCGAGGCTGGGAGGTGCTGACGTCATGCCCGCCGTGTCCCATCTTGCACACTTGGACTAAGCATATTCTCATTGCGTGATCACAAGTTTGATCCTGGAATCTGTCAGCAGCCAAGTGTGCTGTCACAGTGAGATCTTACCTGCTGGCTTCATTAAAAGTCGTACTGGTCGTACTACCGTTTATCTACTTTCACTCTGCGGGCTTTGTCTGCCTCAGAATGGGATTTCCATTTTCGGGAATTACTTTCGGTGAATGTCAGAAAACAGGCATGAACCTGTTGTATCCAGCTGTGGGTGTTACATGCAGGTGGAGTGAGCATTAGAGATACTGTAGCATGATTAGAGAGAGAGAGAGAGTTATTATCTTTTGCAGGCCAGGTGTGCGCAGGAATAGGAATCTAGGGATGTCCCAATCAAGTTCTGTTTTGAGTCCTTGTCTGCCAACACATGTCCTCAGCAGACTGTACTGTATTTTCATACGTAATACAGATGCACGGTGCATATTTAATCCAAGGTAGCCCTACAGTAAATTAAAGTTTGTAGATTCACGTTGGCAGCTAGGTAGCTCTGCATTCTGAAAACACAGCGGTATTCTTTAAATGCTTTCCTAAAGCACTGTGTACAGTTCTCATGGGGAGAGGTTTGGCACTGTGGCACAAAGGTTTGGACAGCATTTGCTCTGAACTGGTTAGTCCATTAATCAGTTAGTTAACTGGCAGAAAATTAATTTGACAACAGTAGCCATCCATCCATCCATTTTCTTCCACTTCCCGGGGTGGTGGCAGCAGGGTAGTCCAGATGTCCCTCTCCCCAGCTCCTCCTGGGGGATCCAGAGATGTTCCCAGACCAGATATGTACACTTTACAGTAAATCTCAGACATGAATCATGCTTCATTCACTGTACACTGATCCATTTAAAGATGCCTTCATTGCCCCAGTACCAATCTGTGTGTTCTAATGAGGAATACAGTGTGCCAAACAACATCATGATGGCTTTGTGATAATGATTATCATAATAATGGCATTACAGAAAGGTGGAAGCTGAGCGGACATGAAGTGAGCTTCCTGCCCTGTGTTACAGTGTGTGCTGCTGGAGCTTTGTGTGAACAGGTTTTATGAAGGCTTTATGAAGGCTGTCAATGCTTCAGGAAAGCCTGTTTCAAAACAAAAAAGGAAGTGGCGAAGAAAAGAAGACAGAGCTGCTGGTGTGCAGAGGTGTACCGATACTGGGTCATATATGGTGCTGATAGCAGTGGAACATCTGTCTGTCTCCATCGCTTTCCAAAATCTATTAAAAACACATCAGTGTTGCGGCGGGTGACGTGTTCATGTAGTTCATCATGTAGTTTAGTGGGACTCAATCCCACAAATACTCACTAGAGCACTGAAGGTGGATTCATCCGCCGCTGAAAATAGTTCCCAAGAAATCTCCTGTTTGAGTAATGTTCGCTAAAACCGGGTAATGGAAGTCAGAGCGTATTAAAAGATGGACTATTTCTTTTGTTGACAGTAACAAAGATATAAACTCTTGCACTGAGGTGTCAGGTTACGGTATCAGTGAAAGTATTGTTCTGGTGTTGGTAGCGAAACTTGAATGTATTGGCAAGATAACTGCAGAGAAACGGCCCAGCGCTGTGTCAGATGCTGATTTCTGTCTTGTTACCACAAACTAACAACTTGGATCTGTCAAGTATTGGAAAAGTAAAGTGGTAGCCTGCTCGTATAATGGTGAAGATTAACATCTAAGTTTGGGGTGTGCCAAGCTGAATGTAGCCAAAAAGTGTTGGCACAGGACAGCATTCAAAAGTTGATTAGTGCAACTGCTTGTGCCGTATAATTTTCTTTATGCTACCTGAAACATCTTGATGCATTTAACTCCACCTGGTTGGAGCGCGAAGCAGGTTCAAACAAAGCTGGAGAGAGAGGGTCATTTCAGCCTCTTTTATCTCTTCTTATTAACATTTTCTAAAATGATGGGTTTATTACAGTTGCCTTAAGAACAAAAGAGAGCATGACTCGCTGAACCACCTGCAGGCAGACGCTTCTCAAAACAACAGAACTCCTTGACGACCAGGTTTTCATCTCTGAATCCCTGTTAGTGACATGATGTCCTGGCACTGTTTCTCATTCCAGGTGTGCTTTTATTGTATCGACCCGTACGTGCATCCATCACTAATCCATGTCACTTTTAAGTTTAACTGCTCATAGCTCATGGCCACGCCGACACACCAATGCCACAACCTTTAACAAGAACTCACCAGCAGCTACTACTTGATTTCAAGGAGTCGTAAGCAAAACAGGTTGGGAACCACTGCCCCAGACCGGCTGCTAACACAAATAGACAAACAACCGTTCAATAATTATATTATTTCAGATATTATTTTCATAATTTTTGTCATTTTATAGATTGATTGATTTAATGAAAAACAGCTGGCAAGTACTGAAAGTACATTCAATGTCTGCCACTGAATGTAATCTTTTTTACTTATTTTGTGATAATATCAAATTATGGCCGAAAAACCTCTTCAAAAAAGCGCTGAAGTAAATATTTGTAGATTTTGTAGAACTCATCCATTTAGAATACGTGACTTAAAACCATCAGCAGAAGGTGAAGGGAAGCGATATTAACAGATACATTTGAACACAACTTTGACTTCAGTTCAAAGATCACCACTGTTACAAGCTTGTGCCTCCCCCCCACACAAACGTCTCTGCTTCCAAGCAGCCTGGTGCACGTCTTTGTTTCTGAAATGAATCTTCTCTCCATGTCGCTCTTGACAAGATCAGCTGCTCAGATCTGAAGCCCCTCGTTGTTTATGTAAGCTGGTTTTAAATGGCCCACTCTCTCCTGCTCTCCCTAGTAACAACGGCCTCTCTTAGCGTGTCTCCTCCAGTACAGAGGGAGCTCATGATTGGTCTATATTTTTATATCTAATTGCTGGAGATGAACAGCAGTGAGTGAGTGCCTGGGTGTTTCAGGTGGTGGGTGTGGGACTGAAATCTGTGGCAGTGTGTTCTCGCAGAGAGACTCAGTAAATCAGGACAGCGTGAAAATGGATTCTTAGTGGCTTTTCTTTTTTTTTCTACAGTGTCAAACTTCCAAACTTCCAAAACTGCATGGTCACAAAGCTAAACAATGGGTTGTTTATCTTGTTAACAGCAGCATTAGTAGTCGACATGTAGCTTATACGTCTAACTGGTGTTATTCTCGGTGCATTGGAACCATTTTCTCGGGCTGTTGGTGAACACTGAGCGGCGAGGATGAGTCCAGGTCACACTCTGCTCTGCACGCCACAGCAGCAAAGCCTGCTGGGTCACGGTTCTTCTGTTCCTTGAGAACAGACTAAAGGGCCTTTCCTATGTCGCCCTTCCTCGTCTGTTCCCCGTCTCTTATTATTTCCGGCCTGGCTCCGATGGAGTTGGGGCTGGGTATCCTGAGAGAGGGGGAAACGAGGGAGGGAGGTGGAGTGGGGGAAAGAAAAGCGTTTCACCAAGCAGGAAAACTGAAAAAGCATTTTGGTTATCAAGCCCTCGCAGACCTCGCTCCTACACCCTCTGTTTGTGCTCGCTTCATTTTCCTATTTTTGCCCCTTTTTTTTGCTTCTTCCTCATTCTTGGTGGAACAGAGTGAGGAGTGACTGGAGGTTACACCTTCCCTCTGATGTGTGTTAACAACGGGCATTCTTCGAAGCCTTATGGGCTGTCTTATCTCACTAAACACCGGGTTGTTGGGTCAAATCCCGTAACCGGATTCAGCCCCGCTCCTCGGAATGTCATTCAGATTTTTTGTTGTTGAGACTTTCCAACTGACCCAAATACTTGACCTGTCGAGTGTTGTTGTGGGTTTTTTAAGTAGTTGATTCGTGAGTTGACTGTTTGCTAAATGCCTCTCCTGAAGGGTGACGCGTCCAATCACAGTTTAGCAAACCGTGACCGAAGTGGTGTGCGTGAGATACTGGGTATCGTTATAACAGCAAAAATACCTCGAATGGATTAAACTGTGTGTTTCTCTACTCTCATATACGCTGCAAACGTACCCCCCCACTGGATGCTACTCTATCAGCTAAAGTTAGCCGCTCTGTCCTGCTCTTTGTCTGCCTCTGTCTCAACTCAAGGACCCATTCTTTCAAAAATGATCTACAATTTTTGGTAAATCAGCCCCATTTTCACTGTAAACTGCACAAGGGCCATGTGAGCACAGAAAGCTTGGAATAATTGGGTAATTTGAAGATGTTTGTGGGATTAAATAATCAAAAATAGAATCCACTGATTAATCGTTGAACATAATCTTCAGTTGCAGGAATTGTTTGCAATCAGTAAAGATCTCCACACTCGTCATCACCTTAACAAGTTTTTATTGATCTGTCTTTGGTCCAGACGATGAGCTGCTGATTGAGCGCAGCATCGAGAAAGGGATGATCAACCCCGGAGAGGAGAAGCAGTTGGTGGAGTATAAAAGCCTGATCGCCAGTTTCGAGTACACCATCCGTGTACGCTGTGACGAACACTACTACGGCAGCAAGTGCAACAAAGTTTGCCGTCCCCGCGACGACTACTTCGGCCATTACGTGTGCGACCAGTTTGGGAACATGGGCTGCATGGAGGGCTGGACGGGGCCGGACTGCAAAACAGGTACAGTGAAGGCATCCATCAATCAGCAATTTGATTTCATCCAGCTTTTGAATCACGGATTCTCTTAAACTGACAAAAAGCTGTTAAAGGTTATCAAATAATTAAAAAAAAACAGAAAATTGCCAGTTTTTACCTCCTTAGTGCCCTTTTGGGGAAAAGTTTAGAAGTTTATTGAAGGTCATGTCAAGTGTCACTTTGCAAGAATTCAGAGAATGTGTGGAAACTCTCGTCACTGCTGGAGACACCTTTAATTGTCCAACAATGGCTTTGCCATCCATTGTTACCACGGCAAAGATCCACGGCCTTTTCACAAACAAGAAAAACACAGGAAATTAGATTTTAATGATTAACCCACCTGCAAAACAAGGTGCCAGACAATAACTTGGAAAATATGTTGGGAAAAAAAAGCTGATGATGAAATGATGATTTTAGACGTGAAGTAACTCCAACGTGTCTTTTCTTTCCCAAAAGCCATCTGCAAACAGGGATGCAGCCTCCAGCATGGGACGTGCAGCAGGCCGGGGGAATGCAAGTGAGTGGTTCTTTTATGTTTGTTTGTTCCACTTTGTTTACCTTACAGCTGTCAAGTGATGTGTGGATGGACCCCCCCCCCCTGTAAGAGTTTAATGAGGATAACAGTGGTGAAAAGATGATGAGGCTCTGGGGGGGTTGTTGATAACATACCAAGCAGCCTAACCCCCTACCTCCCCCCCATCATATTTCTGTGAACCCCCCCTTCCCCCAGCCCTCCACCTCCATCCCTCAGCTCCACTCTGATCCAGAAGCCATTGTTCTGCTTCCTGTTCTAAAGCTGGCCTGCTCCTGGCTGCACACACACACACACACAGATAGAGAGGCCTGTTTTTTTGCTGTATGCTTCCTCCCTGGCCCTCCCCCCCCCCCACCACCACCTCTAATGTCTGCAGCCCACATCACCTCTTCCTATCCTGGACCTTGTTATGGCTGGCACTCTCTTGTTGGGAAGTGTTGATTCCACCCAGACAACAGGCGAGGGGGGGGGGGGGGATGAGGGGGGGATGAGGGGGGGACCCAGCGAAAAGAAAATAACACCCAGTCTGAAAGTGAATGCATGGACTGTAAATGAATAATGCAAGCAGGTTCATTTAACACACAAGTTAGTTTGATGCGGCGTGTTTACACTGTAAAACCTGTAAAATAATCTGTTGCAGAACATGACAGACGTGTTAGCGGCTACCACACAGCAGCAATTCATGGTAGCATGCTAACAACTCAGAAAGGCTCTATAAAGTGCTATATTGTCTTTATGGACAGGATAAAACTGACATATTGTGTCCACACCCAGAACTGTAATCTGGCTGCACACTGGACTATGAGCATTTACATAAAAATAAAAGGCTGACCGGGCGTTTGTTGTTGCTGTTATGTGAACAGGAGGAGAGGAGGCAGTGGAGAGAAATTTAGATTTGATTACATGTGGAACTGAACTGTGCATTTAGACCATGTAGACACAGTGGAGCGCGAGAGCTTTAAAAAGCCAAACTGTGCACACGCACGCACACACACACACAGTGGCAAGTATTTGGAGACGAGGAGAGGTGTCGGAGGGCAGGGAGGGGAGGGTTTCACACAGAGGCAGGTTTGATTTAGTTAAGATCTCGAAAAAAAAAAAAGCAGACATTTCTCATTGGAAATGGCCGGAGGATTGGAAGACAGAGGAATGTGCCTCAACATGTGATTTGGAGCTTCATTGCAATCAGGGGCACACACACACACACACACACACACACACACACACACACACACACACTCAAATGTGTACACACACTGCTGAGAAAGAGGAAGACGATAGATAACATCCATCCAACAGGAGAGATTTAAAGCTTTTTGGTTGTTTTTAAGAGGACAGTTCACATTAATCAAATCTGACACATTAAAATCATCAGTGTAAATGTACGGCTGTTAGCTTAAAGGCTAGTTAGCACCCAGATATAATAAAATAATATTAAAAAGACATATCGCACAATAAATTAATAAAATGCAAGTGTAACACAAAACTTTCGGTTTCTTTCTCTGACTGCTGATCATCTGTGTCTACGTGCTGCAGTAGAAACACAATGCCAGATGTACAATAAGGGATTATTACCAACACTAGTTTTTACCTCCAAATAAAGTGCTTCAGATAAGAAATATAAGACTCAAATCTCTTTAAGGATAACAAATGGAAATGGACTCCTGCAGAAAGCAACATCATGGATTACAGTTTACATCAAATCACTTTGGAATAAGTTGTTTGTTTTACCGTCATCGGCAGATGGAGTTTGCTCAGTTGTCATGGCGATGACTAAACTGTCAACATGCGACATTAGTATCAAACTTCAGTTAAGACATATATGTGGGTAAGATGGCAACGCCGTAGCCTCGTGGTGTCGCATGTGAATCGATTGAAAGCTCCAGAAACAGCTAGTAAGTGGACTTTAAGTTCAGGTTATTTACAGCTAGGCTTGTTTTAACTAAATTAAATATTAAAAGTGTCAGAGCTGATAGAGATGATGGTTGTAACAACCCCGATTTATCTTTTAGGTAGACATTACAATCAAACATGTACCAAAGACATTAGGGTGAATCTGATCTCAGAAAAAAGTGAGAGAGAGAAATAAACAGTGAAAAACAGAGAAAAAGAAACGGAGAGTGAAGGGTTAACGACAGAGAGAGAAACAGGAAAAAGCCTGGCAGAGCAAAAACTAAAAATGTGTGTTTGGTATCTTGTTTCTTACACACAGCGCATTCACAACCTACGCTCCCTCATGTGACACTACTAAACATGTAGCTAGGCAACAGTGGACTAAGTCCGTCCGCTGGATTTGGGCGCGAGGCTTGCCCCCCCCTACACACACACACACACAGACACACTTCCCCTCTACCTCTACCCCTGCCCACCGTCCCGTTCTCTGGGTGTGGTTTGTCTGAGGGGCAGCAGCGGGGCGGGGGTTGTGGTGCAGGCTGGGTATATTTTCGGCTCTGGCTGGCCCCTCCGGCCCCTTCCATTGATGGGATGGCAGCAGCAGCAGCAGCAGCCCGGCTACGGGGCTTGTGGGTAATGCCACCCTTGGCCTGTGGCTCTCCCACACTGCAGCCAGACAGACTGTCCACGCTGCCACCGCTGCTGCACGGCAGACAGTGTGCAGGGCAGCGCCGCCGACCGCAGCGCCGGACAACAGCATACTGTAGTAAACAACACACACACACACACACACACACACACATAACTGGGCTTCACTCACTGAGTGAGATTAAAGTTATTGCAGTCGTGCCTGCAGTACAAGCTGCATGAGACAACACTTGTGCATGTTTTAACATAACCAGAACTTGGCTGCATTTTGATTATGTGAATCTTTGATGATCAGTATCTGACAAATGAACTACAGGAGAAATCTCAGAGAAAGATATGTGAAAACCAAAAGAATCTGCACGGATAGAAAACAGTAGATAGTAGTGGTAAAAGGTTGGTACATGTTAAAATATGTTAGCGTGCAAGCAGATATTAGCGTTTAGCCTCACAGAGCCTCGAGCACGGCTGCAGACTGTTGTTTATGATTGTGCAGATACAATACCTGGTCAAATCTGGAGATAAATCAGGAACTGGTTTAAGTTTATAGATATAAAAAATAGACAAGATTACAAATCTGATCAGACACATAATGCCAACTTTGCACAGACACACATTGGTTCCAAAACAGGAGTGAGGGCCCCGGGTCTGTCTCTGTGCTACCCACCCTGTTACAGCACATTACAGATCACTACACAGCAGCATATCACCGCTGCTAAGTGTTTGGTCGGCATCCATTTTAAAGTGTTTGTGAGCTGGAGTGGAGGAGGGGGCGGTGGCGGAGTGGGGGTGGGGGGTCAGTTGCTCCCTAAAATAGCCCCGACAGAGAAATGACAGGACAGGTGGGGCAAGGTTACCACTGGCCTTGGAATAACAGAGTGCTGCCATAAACCAACAGATTAGCTAACCCTTCGCTGGCCTCCCCTTCGAGACGACTAACCCTCGTTCCACAAACCTGCCGCTCATTCCAAGTGTGACCTCAAGCGAGCTCACGACACAGGAAGACACATCAACACATGACACATGGGAAGAAATGCAAGAAATAGTGCCAAAACTGTTCGTAGATATTTGGTAACAGTATTGTTAATTATCAATAAATCTTTGAAGTCGTTGATTAAGCAAAACATGCCAAACTTTCTCTGGTTGCATGTAATTTTATTGCATTTATTTTACTATTATTGGACAACAAAAGCACTTTAAAAATGGCAATTAATGACAACAATAATCATTAGCTGCAGCCCTGTTTCTATAAAAAGTGAAAAATGCTCTAAAAGCTTCTCTTTCCTTGATTCTAGTGATGCATCTGGAAATATTCTTCCTTGATCACTTTTTATTGAAGAAAAAAGGATTAATATGAATGCTTGCATGTGTTGTAAGCAGCATGACAGGACACATGCACACACACACACACACACACACACACTGGCTGCTCAGGAACCCCCCCCCGATGTGTGTCCTAAGATTAGGAGCTGCAGAAAACGTGTCATTCACCTTGATAAAGACGTTCTGTTGGACGTGTCCTGTGTTACTGAACCGTTCTCCTCATCATGTGTCCTGCATGAAGAATCCTTCCTCTTTTTGGTGCCTACATCGTTCTTAATGTGCATCAGGGGACGTTTAACTGGCACGTTGCCCGACATCAAGCGCTCCTCTGTGTCTTCACACGTTGTAAAAGTATTAAATGACTTGTTTGTTATCACTACGTAACTATCACTGTTTTTCGTGGCCAGCCCCCCCTCCCCCCCTCGCGTTATTAAGTGCATCTGTGTGCCTGATATCCCCTCAGGCCGGAGCTGTAAATAAGAACACATTCTCTGTGTGCTTGTAAAATAAAAGGCACTTACTTTACCCAAAAAATCCACTCGGCCACTGTTGCACCCGCTGAACTCTGCTCTCAGTGTACAACAGGAAATATGGTTTCATCGTATAATCAATCAAGTTTTAGTGAAATATATTTGTGAAGAAGAATAAAGTTTAGTTTTGCTTTCAGGGGAAGATAATCCCGTCTATCTGTAGTTTGGGGTTTCCGATCACTTCAAGAAGGAAAAGAGAAAACAGAGGACAGAAGAAAGGAAGGAAGGAGAGAAAATTGGAAATAAGATAGGAAAGAAGGAACAAAGGAAAGTAGATAAATGAGTAGGAAGGAAGAAAGAAATCCATGAAAGCACCAGTATTCCTTCAGGTGTGCAGCATGTCTAACTGTTCAAACTATATATACTGTATATAAACTAACCCCCCCCCCCCCCGCTGTGTGCTGCAGGTGTAACTACGGCTGGCAGGGGCCGCTCTGTGACAAGTGCTTGCCGTATCCCGGCTGTGTTCACGGTACCTGCAACGAGCCCTGGCAGTGCACCTGTGAGAAGAACTGGGGAGGTCTGCTCTGCGACAAAGGTCAGATGCCCAAAAATGTTTTTATGTCTTTTTCTTAATATTTACATGAAGAAGGTTTCTATCTGTTGGATACTTAGAAAAGCTAAATGCAACTGGACTGAGCAGAAACTTGTAAACTATGACAAAAATGTGCAAATTAGAGTTTTCCATTGAGAAATGAATGGAAACCAATGGTTGCACTCAGAAATCTGAAACACAACAGTATGATTTGCGAAACAGTGAAGCGTTATTTCCCAGTAAATGGGCTAAAACACGCCAAATCAGTAGTGTGGTCCTTTTTAAAGACTGCGTTGCGCCACACAAGTCGCACGAGGACACTGTGATTGGTCAAGATGCAGGGAACTAAAGTAGAAAAGACATTTTCTGTAAATATGCTGTTACATTGTGCTCCTTGTAACCCACAATCAGATGCTTTTGGAAGAAAAACAATAATGAAATAGAGCCTGTGACCAGAACTTATTGTGTGTTGCTGCTGTATTTTAGAGCTGCAGATGAGGATATTTTGCTTCATGTTTTATCAGTTAGGTGCTTTAACTTGTGTTTCATGTGTTAACTGAGCGTTAACGTGGACACACACACAGAGCAGGTCACATCAGTGCTCTTTGCTGTGCAGATCTGAACTACTGCGGGACCAACCGGCCCTGTAAGAACGGGGGGACGTGTATGAACACCGAGCCGGACGAGTATAACTGCGCCTGTCCAGACGGCTACTCCGGCAAGAACTGCGAGATCGGTGAGTCTCCAAATCAAATGCACCATGAACCAGGTTCGAAACGTTCACGCTCAGGGCTGACTCCTGAGGAACTGGATGCATCTGATGTAAGTTTTATGATTATTCCCACTTTTCCCTCTAGCGGAGCACGCCTGTGTGTCCAACCCCTGTGCCAACGGAGGGACGTGCCATGAAGTCTCATCAGGCTTTGAGTGTCACTGTCCAGCAGGCTGGTCCGGGCCCACCTGTGCAAAAGGTGACTGTTAACTCTTCCACAGATAGGAGATTATTCTCTCCAATCTCTGCTGTCAGGTTTTCTTTCTGTTAGTTTAGTTAAACCAGGTCTGGGTTAAGGCGATATGACACAGTGTGAGATGACTGAAATTGTTTCTAGCCAGGTATTTTATCCTTTTAATGTCTCAGGGTTATGTCTTCAGAAGTTTTTTTTCTGGGAACTTGGGAGCTTAATTTTCAGACTTGAAGAGAACCAGCTGGCTACCTTCCAACGTAGCTGATAGCTGATGAACTTACCTCAGTGTCACCAGTGGTCACTGGGGTCAATTATGAATTTCTCCCTTTAGAACATACGAGATCGGAGCATGTAGAAGTGATTCAAGTGATAACTGCTTGAACACCAGTCTGGTTTGTGTTTCAGACACAGATGAATGTGCCTCCAGCCCCTGTGCTCAGGGTGGAACCTGCATTGACATGGAGAACAGCTTCGAATGCCTCTGTCCTCCACAGTGGACTGGCAAAACCTGCCAGATAGGTACGGACCACTCAATAATTGATTTGAATGTTGTCAACAAACACAGCTAAGAAGGCTCGGTTTGAACAGGGTTTCGATTCTGAGGTAGCTTGTAAATATATAAATGTATAGATCAAGTTTAAAGGTATATATATATATAATTTTAAATTCTAATGCAAAACATTGTTGCATGTTGGATGATATTTTGCTGTCTGTGTTGCACCAACAGTGAATGTCTTGCGCCTGAATTCATTCCAAGAAATCCCATTTGCTTGCAGAGTTACAGAACATCTTAACCAGTGATATTACTGCAGGAGGGCCACTGATTTTAAGTGTGCATGTGTGTGTGTTTGTGTGCACGCATGCCCAACAGAGACACTCGAGCCAGGTGACTTGAGTAAAGCTAAAAATAACCTCCCGCCTGGCAACTGCTAGCCTTGGGACCAAATAAACCCCATCAGGGGGGTATCTTTGGCTCCAGACTGGGCGTAACAGGGGGAGTGTACGCTACAGTGAGGTGGCGCTCCGGCATAGCGGGGCCTGAACCCCCTTCTCCTTCAGCCAGGAAACACTTTATAAACCTGTAAACATGCGCGGGGGGCAACTGAAACGTTTCGGTTTGTGTTATTCTCAGAGCGACCTCCTCTTTCAGGGAGCGGGTGCTACCTGGAAGTGAGAGAGTTGAGGAGGAGGAGGGGTGGTGATAGTGGGGGAAGGAGTTGGGGTGTTTAGTTTCAGCAGCCCAACAGGTGCCGCTTACCTCCTGGGAGTAGTATTAATGCACTGTGTCGGTTTATAGTGAGCGAGGCGGTGCGGCGGGGGCAGCCATCGCCGCCTCTGAAACTGACCACTTGGAATGCCGCAGGTTGGCCTTCAGGGAATGCAACAGAGGGACATTAACCCTGGGGGGGGGGGGATCAAGCAGCGGGGCGATGCAAGAAACAAAAACCCTGTCAGACATGAACTTTAACCTGTAAATGTTCTGGCAATTTTACATGTATGAAAAAGACCCCGGGTCGTTTACCCATAAAAGTCATGAAAGCAATCTGACTACATGCGCCCCGGTGATGTAATTTAATCCAGTCACATTACCAGAAAGGATTCACCACACACAGGGTTAAATATGCTGTAATCTTAGGGTGTTGTACGACGTGAAGATCGCTTGGTGACGGGGCTTCTGAGCAGGTTCTTAGCTCTCTCATTCATTCTCTCTGTGTCTCTCGTCTCCATTTTGCAGACGTTAATGAGTGTGCGGGGAAGCCTTGCCTCAATGCTTACTCTTGCAAAAACTTGATTGGTGGATATCACTGTGCCTGCTTTCGTGGATGGGTTGGCCAGAACTGTGACATCAGTTAGTATCAATCCAGCAAAATCATTAGTCTTCAGCCTTTTCCCGCTTACCTGTAGCCACTGTTAGAGCTGAAGTCCTCTTCGCTAGCTAGCTTCTGTAACTCTCTCTGTAACCCTCACTTCTTTCTGAAAGGCTAAAACATGTTCCTGGGGGTCCATAAGATAAATTAGTATACACTATTATACTGGACAGTAAAAGTTTAACACTTTACAATTTAACTAAGAAGCTACAGATTCCTTAAGCTTTCATTAGCACGCTAATGGCCAGTTGCCTGTTGTTGGCAATGCTAGCAAAATAACCATAGTGTTTTTGATTTTAACATACTATCTGGTAGTTATCGAGTAGTAAACACAAATTTATCCTAGAATATGGACAGAAAACATGTTTCACTGACGCTCCCATGGGGCTTTGACAGTGTGCTAATGGCTACCGAAGGCATATGTTGTAGTTGAATGCTAGCAAAATAATGTGTGCTTTGTCTTGCTTAAAATGACAAGGTGTTTATATTGTAGTATCTAGTTTAGAAAAATTTAGAATGAGGACTAAACGCCAAAGACGTGTAGTTACAACAGCTCCCATGGTGCTTTATAGCATGCTAATGGTGAAGACTCATGGGATGCTAAATGCTAGCAAAATAGTCTTACTCTTTTCTAACTCAAGTTGTGCAAATGTAACTATTTAGTACAGTAGTAAATACGTAAATTAAAGCTCCCATGGGGCTTTGAAAGCATGCTAATGGCTAAGACCCATGGGTTATGTGGTTGTTGAATGCTAGCAACTTTTTCTTCTGTAAGTACTCATATATCTTACATTTTGGACAGAAAACAAACGTATTAAATGAAAGATGCTAGTGGAACAGAGGCTAGCTAGCCAAGAGGTCTAGACTTTAGCTAGCTCCATTCATTCTCCTTTCTCTTGCCTCACAGATGGCTGTTTATACCTGCCACACCATGGCCTAACTCTTCTACGCTTTATGACTAAAACTGACTTCTCCCCAAATCTTTCAGAGAAAATCTTGAGTCTACTTTTGACTTCTGCAGTTTGGTTTCATTGCATGTTTTTACTGCACCTCTAAAAATCTGCATCTCACATTTCATCTAGGCATGGATCACCTCGCTTCGGCTTTTCTGTAGCAGCTGCATGTTCCAGCTCCAGTGCATGTTCCACTTCCCCGTCTGACCAAATCAAACCTCATGTTTTCTCTGTTGTCTCCTCAGATGTGAACAGCTGCCATGGTCAGTGTCAGAACGGAGGGACCTGCAAGGTGAGAATCAGAAATGTCAAACATGGAGACATTTTTATAGCTTTTTAAAACACTAAGGTCTTTGTTGAAATTATTTTTATTTCTCAACGTCACATGGCACGTTAATGAAGTTGGAACAAGATTCAAAGTACCTGTCAGAACATAAAAGAATATGCTCAAGGGTATTACGCTATACTCTTTTCTTTTTATAATACTAGTGAATAAGTAGAAGAAAGTACAGACTCCACCAAAATACCCTGTTACACACAGATAAAACAAGCGTCATGAAAGCAGGATTTTCACAAAGTGCAAGTAAATGTTTTCACACAAATATTGATAGAAAAGCCACCATAAATACAAAGCCAGATTAAAACAATGAAAACTATTCAACGTTTTGTTTTAAACTCAATTAGAACCATTCTATCATTGTGTGAACTTGTTGGGTTTAACACTGAATCATCCAGGCATTTGTGTTTGTTTGATGAACTTCAACTACATGTCGCCATTTGTCACATTCTTGGCTGAAGTGTATTTATCGAATTCATATAATTTGTACTTAAATATACTCTCCTTGAAGTTGTTATAGCTCCCAATGTCCCCAAATATCAGAAGCTCTGCCACTTTGATCGTCTGACAGCAGGAGATTCTGATGTCTTCTTGTTTTTGTTCCAGGAGGCGGCCAGAGGCTACCAGTGTGTTTGCCAGGCAGGATTCGTGGGTCGGCACTGTGAGGTGCAGAGAAACCGCTGTGCCAGCAGTCCATGTAGGAACGGTGGCCGCTGCCACGCCCTGGTGGATGGGTTCATGTGTGAATGCCCGCAGGGCTTCGCTGGTACAACCTGTGAGGTGAGGACTAGATCCAGCTCGTAAATACACTGTGAACAGTTTGCTGCTTCACACTTCAGCTGTATTTCATTGTTCCCTGTCTTCCACCTGTAGGTGCAGAATGACCAGTGCAGCCCGAACCCATGTCACAATAAGGCCCAGTGCCACAGCCTGATGGGAGATTTCTACTGCAGCTGCCCCGATGATTACGAGGGCAAAACCTGTTCAGAGCTCAAGGACCACTGCAAGACCAACCAGTGTCAAGGTAGCACAGCACCTGGAGAATCCTTGAATCTGTGATTTCAAGATGCATTTTAATTAACTAGCTGGAAGTAAGAGATATAAATACTTTCTGTCCTGCTCATCCTCCCCCCCCACTTTCTCACTTTAAGTGATTGACAGTTGCACCGTTGCTGTGGCAACCAATGACACCCAAAAGCGGGTGTGGCACATCTCATCCAATGTGTGTGGCCCACATGGCCGCTGCATCAGCCTGCCTGCCGGGAACTTCAGCTGCTCCTGTGAGCCGGGATTCACTGGCACCTACTGCCACGAGAGTGAGTCATTATTAGTTCAACACACAACACACAGACTATATTTACCATCAGTTCCCCTCTCTGGGAACCACATGATTCTTACGGTAATTCAGACTCCAGTTTCACTAATCATCACTCTCTAAGTTTAGTTTACAGCAGAAGGAGAAAATAAATCCAGAGGAAAACACAAGCAGGAAAATGCATCCAAATCTCAGAATTTTTTTTTTAATGTTTAATTTTATTAATTGAATCTATTAAGATATAAGATATAATATGTGTATCTCAAGTGTATCAACTGCAGAATTCTTTGGATTTTATTTAATCACTCCTAAGTCCAAAAAATGACATGAATAAGTTGTGTGAATAAATCTCTCCTCTCTCTGCCTGCAGACATTAATGACTGCGCGTCATCTCCCTGTAAGAACGGAGGCACTTGCATCGATGGGATCAACTCCTTCCAGTGTTTCTGCCCAGACGGCTGGGAGGGCAGTTTATGTGATGTCGGTGAGTATGTGCGTCTGAGAGAACTGGGTGTGTGGGTTCGATGTGAGCAACAGCCAGGTGTGCAGGTCTTTGGGGAAGAGCCTAGCTGCCTGTGATTCACATATTCCGGGAGAATCCGTCCCTGGCCTCCTGCAGCAGCAGAGGAATGATGAGCCGTCTGAGAATCTCACAAAACAATGATGGAGATAATTTTTGAGATAAAAGCAAGCGGAAACATGTTGTAACTTAAGCAGCTGACTGAGTCTAAATGTGTTTTAGAACCAGCATATGTCTTAAATTGGTCAGTGTGCACATTTGCAGATGACACTGTTACTTATATTCATATTTAGGGAGAGAATTAGAAATAATTTAATTTTTTTGTCTTGATGGTTATTAAAACTACAGCATACAAATATCAATATTGCAATCTTAAAACAATATTTGTGCTTCCAGACATTTGAAGAATGAAGCTAAAAAACTGAAATCAATATAGAATCAATACGTAAAATACCTGCACTGACCTATTGTTTGACTTTGCTCCAGATGTGAATGAGTGCAACAGGAACCCCTGTCAGAATGGAGGCCAGTGTGTGGATCTGCTTAACGACTTCTACTGCAACTGTGTGGACAGCTGGAAAGGAAAGACCTGCCACTCACGTACGTTAATATGCTTGTGTTTGAGGTTGTGTGCCTGTGGATGTCTTTGTAAATACCAAGATAGAAAACATGTAAATGAAATGTGTATATATGTTAAATGGACATGTCAGCCCCATGCCTTGTTATAAGATTAATTTGAATAAGTTGCATTAGTCAGAAAAAGATTATTTTAATTGAAGCAAATTGCAATTGTAGCTCTTATAAGTCTCGTCTTTGTCTTCAGTTTCCACGTTCTCCAACATGTCAGGTCTTATGTCTCCTAACTACCTCAGCCTCTTAATCTTCTTTTGGAGGCGTGATGCCTTCGCTGGCTGCTGTGCAGGCTTGTTTTCCTGCGTTTCTGAACTGCTCTTTGGACCTGAAGTAACTGCTACCCAACACTGGCACAGAGTCAAGCGTTTGAAATCTTTTTTCCCCCCGTGCTGCCTCGTTTCAGGTGAGAGCCAGTGCGACTCCACTACCTGCAGTAATGGAGGGACGTGTTACGACCATGGAGACTCCTTCCTGTGTAGCTGCCCCTCAGGCTGGGGTGGCAGCACCTGCAACACAGGTCAGGCACTCACTGCACACTTAATTACACCGTTATGGCTCTGGTAATAACAGTGTAATAATACGATGTGATATTACATGGTTACGACCTGTCAGACTGTGGTCACAGAACAGAGAGCAGCGGTCCCACTGTGGGCTGGTCAGAATAAAAACATTTTATTAAAGTGTAATTTTATTTTTCAGCCAAGAACAGCACATGTGACTCGGGTCCGTGCGAGAACGGAGGGACGTGTGTGGGAGGGGGAGACGCCTTCACCTGCATCTGCAAGGACGGCTGGGAGGGACTCACCTGCGCTCAGAGTATGTCACTGTTGGAGCTTAGGACCTGTTGATGTCATAAGGGATGGGAAAGATTGCAATATTTACAGCTTGAGAGCGTTCACGTCATCGGACAAGTCAAGACAGTTGCATGAGTGAAGAGCTGTTCGTGTGAACGTTGAAGATACAAACGACAATTTAGCAACATATCCATTACAGGCTGACTTTAGGTCCCTGTTATTCAGTGCCAAGTTAAAATATATCAGAACTTTCCAAAAAGTTGTATTATTCTTTTTAAGATCTGCCTGAAATAGCTGATTTAAAGGTAATGTGTTGTAGTGTCTAAGATACTATCTGACATTTGCTCGTTCTTATCTCTATTGCAGATGTCGATGACTGCAATCCACATCCCTGGTAAGACAGCCTTCTTTTCATTATGGTACTTAAACATTTTAGCAGAAATGTAGTGTTTACAACTTTCTGGATGTGAAGAAAGTCCAGTGCAGGTTCGAGAGAACTCAACAGTCTCATTGGAGGGGCTTTTAATTATGTTAATGTTAAATGAATTCCTGCGTATTTATATCTGTAGGAATCAGTTTGTGGTGTCAAACATCTTGTTTTTGATCTGTTGGATGTTGAGGCTTCAGTTCAGGACTTTTCTCTACATCTGCACACAGTTTATTGCCTGTTTTGGCTGATTTGAACTTCACCTCACTTGATCTTGGGAAGTGATTCAACTGAGGTGGTCTGGACGGCCGCCCTAAATTCTAGTTCCTACTTCTCGCTGCTGGGTGCGGCACCTTTGATCCTCACCTTGGCTGTTATTAATGTAGATACATCACTTCAGTTGACATTTACATCTTTATTGAGTCACTCTGGATAAACAGCCTGAGATGCATTGTTTCCACTTCTGAAGCAGAGCGTTGGAACACTTTCATGCTTTCACACTTTGTTTTCATCCTGCAAATCACTTTTTATGCTCTGGATTTTTCCCATTAAAAGTTGTAGCTGTGGAGGTGTGAGTGCAGGTGTGTGTACATGTGTTTGAATCATTGTGTTTCTGTGCATTTTCCTCTTTTGTGTGTGTTAGTGTGTGTGTGTTTGTATGAATTATTAATAATATTATTATTATTAACATCCTCAGTTTTTTGTCAATTTAACATCTTTGGGTTTGGGACAAAGAGACATGTGAAGACATCGAGTTGAGTTTTAGGAAATTGTGATGAGGTGTTTTTTTTTGTGACAAAATTAGTTTAAAAACGAGTGGAGGAAAGCCAGGGACTCCCGACAGCTAGTCTGGATCAGAGAAGCCACCCTGGACAAAAGCCTCCCCCCTTCTTCCCCTTTTCTCTCCTCCTCACAATGACTGACAGGTGGATTAGTAGTGGTTTTGGTTTTGGGGGCAGGGGGTGGAGGGAGAGGCGGGCAGGAGAGTGTGAAGAGACGCCCCTCTCACCATTCACCGGCCTCGACCTGGGGGTATATGTGAGAAGTGGAGGTGTTGGGAGGGGTGTGGGGGACTCGGTATGTGGTCAGCAGGGATTTACATATGAAGTTTGGACATTGATCGGGGATCAGCTTCAGCTTCAGCCTGCTGACGCTCAGAGTCTCTGGAAACTCTGCGGGAAGAAAAGTCTGCAGCTCAGAGAGAACAAACGCCGCCAGAGCTGCTGACCTCAGTGGGTTAACATGGCCTCACACGTTTCTTTAAAGTACAAGAAATTAAAGAATAGGAGGAAGTTTGTCAGATCTAACCCAGGACCTGCTGCTGATAACGTTTTTTTTTACTTTCCTAATCATTTCCCCAAAAGATGTTTTTCTAATTGGTAATTTCATCAGAAGGTTTCTTGAAAGGACCATGTCATGTATTTGAAAACATTGTAAAATTAGACCACAGTCATGCAGACACAAGAAGTAATGTTGGTGAATTAGTGACGTTGAAACTTCCTCGGGACAAATGAGGGCATTTAAATCCTAAAAGTTTCCAGTATATAAACCTGCTGAGTTTACATCGTGCAGCTCAGCGGGCAAAATGACACAAAGTTAAAGGTCTGATTGCGACTGAATTTCTGCAGGACGTTGGGGTTCAACAATCCACTAATATATATCAGATATCAGTGAGCAACTCTTGGAAGTGAAGCTTGTGACAAGGTAGTCCAGCAGGGACCTCAACCCCAAAATCTCTTCTCACTATTAAATATACCAGGATTTAGACTTTGGGGTGTTTATGTACGTCATTTTAGTCAAAACCAAAATACTTTATTGCACTAAGAGAGCTTCAGCAAGGCTCGAAAATCCTCATAACTTCCTTTAGCTTTATCACATATGTTCATGAAAGTTCCCATTGTTGGCAAATTCTTCAATATAAACCAACCCCTGTTCCTCGTCCTGTGGGTAACTCTCATTCAATCGTGCGGACAAACACAGAGAAAAGGCAGCAAATAAAGATTTAAAGCAGAAATGATGCTGCTGTCACGTCCTGAGACCTGTTTTTAGGACTTGGTGAATTTGATCTAAGAATATCACAAATTTCACAAATGTGTCCCTCGGCAGACACAGCTCCCCAGACGTCCTTTAATTCCTTCATTGCTTTACAGTTTTCTGCAGGCCCACCTGCGAGCAGTGCTTCTCCCCTCAGGAAAGACATTTGCAGAACCTCCGTCAGGTCTGCAGCAGCAGTGGATTCACCTCGTTCTTTCTGTTTCCTTCCTGCAGCTACAACGGCGGCATCTGTGTCGACGGCGTGAACTGGTTTCGCTGCGAATGCGCTCCGGGATTCGCCGGACCGGACTGCCGCATCAGTGAGTCCCTGGGAACCGGAGGGGGGCGTGTGGAGGGGTCAGGTGGGCGGGGGGTCAGGGGTGAAAGGCCGCGGCGGGGGAGCGTGAGCCAATTGTTTCAGGTCGACAGATTAGGAAGCCTTTT
>JAVQJL010006728.1:35000-41667 GCA_036024295.1 Nannoperca obscura
TGGGAATTAGCTGCTGGTTTCCTCTGGAGAAGAAAAGAGGAGTGTTTGTCCCCGGCCGGGCAGGGAGCACAGCTGGCCTGTTCTCTATTGTTTGTCTTAATTGAACTGCACAGTACTCAGCTAATCCCCCTCTGCCACCCCCCACCACCACCACCATCACCTCCCTGCTCTCACCCTCAGCACCTTATTAGGCAATTAACTCCACCCTCTGTGGTCTCAGCAGGGGGGTCCGCAGCCTGCCAGATGTTAGGATGAGAATCTCTTTTATTCTGACACATGAATGGGTTTTTTCTCCTGTATAGCCTCGAGCAAGACTCTGACCATTTGGCAAATGGGCCTTATTTTCTTTCTCCACTGCACTGATTAATGTGTGCGGTCAGTTTCCTCACTGAACCTATTGACACCCACTAAACATCCAAATCGGCAACCTGCAAAATGAGAGCAAAGTGTACCACAAGGTCAAAGACAAAGCAGGGACAGACTCTCTGAATGTTTATAGATCCTCAACCTTTAATTCAGCAAACCACTAAATTCACATTAATCAGTCATAGCTTGTGGAAATCAGTCCGATTATTAAATCTCAGTTGTTGTGAAGCTTCCTTGAACAAAAAGGACCATTTTTAAAATGGTCGCCCCACAATGATAATGAAACTTCAGCCAAAAACTAAAGGAATGAGAAGTTGTCTCTTTGTATTATTGACTGCAGCTCGACCAGATTTCAAGTTTCTGCAAGTTTGATTTTGACACTATAAATAAAATAAATGTGTCGAAAATATGACTTTGCAAAAATAAATATACAAGATTGGATGAGTCCATGAAGCTATGGGCAAAAATGGACTTACTACACCTTACTACACTCAAGCTGGTCTGTAGTTTCAATGCATCTCTCTCTCTCTACATCTGCAGTCCTTTGAGCAGGACGGGCGGTCGAAGGACAGTGACCGTGGACAGATCCAGAAGGCGGCCAGCGCCATCATCAGCGCCCTGTCCAAACGCCACAACAGCACCATCATGCTGGCCGTGGTGGAGGTCAAAGTGGAGACGCAGGTGGAGACGCCGCCTTTTGGTGAGTCACGTGTTCCTAATTTTTGTTAAATAGGTGAACGATGACATGAGGAACCAGCTGACATGATAATGACCACCATGGCTCTTCTAGCTAGTCTGATGTGGTTAACAGCTAGCCTAGCTCCTTAGAGGCCTTCCAATGTATTGTAGAAGGAAAAAGAGACGGAGGTTTGATGAGCAGCACTGAAGCTACGTTCAGACAGAGAAACGGCCTCCTAACATCCAGCTTTTTCCTTCAGGACCCCTGCTCCCGGTGCTGTGCGTCGTCTTCAGCCTCCTCTGGATCTTCTGCATCGTTGTTTGCGTCTGGTGGACCCGCAAGAGGAAGAAAGAGCGCGAGAGAGCGGCCCGATCCGAGGACATGACGGTCAACAACAGCCTGGAGCCGCTGCGGAGCCACGCCCTCAAGGACAACCGCGACAAAGACGTTCAGTACGAATGCAAGAAACTGATGGGCCCCTCCAACAGGACGTGCGACGGGGCCGAGGGCAAGGAGGAAGGGGAGCAGGAGGGGGAGCAAGAGGAAGACGAGGAGCGGGCACTGGGCATGGGGGAGACGTGTCCGCCACAGAAGTGCTCCATAGCGGGGGCGCAGGACAGGGGCATGATGGGTAAGGGAGGGGTCATCTGCACGACGCGCAGCGGTCCGGTCAAGGCGCCGCACCGGACGGCGTACAGTCCCAAAGACAACCGGTGTAAAAACCTGAACGCAGCCAAGCTCAGCGAGGACATCAAAGACCACTATGTATGAAGACGCGAGAGGACGAGGGACCGTCCTGGATCAAGAGACAAACTGCGACGTCTTCAGGGTCAAAAGTGAAGATTACAGATGCTTTCATGTTTCACATTTCTGTTTGTCACACATTATTTCACTTCTTCTTCGTCTGAGGCTTATTTTATCAAAAACCAACAAAAAAATACAGAAAAGTAAAAAAAGTAAAAAAAGACATGGGAAACAAACCCACAGCTTGTGGGTTTCAGTGGCTCGTGTCTCTGTTTTCCACCTGATCAGACCGCTTTGTTTCTTTTGACCTTCAGCTGTTAACATGGTTTCTACTGTTTGGTGCGTTTGCTTCCTGTCGGCCTTAGCCCCGACCTGCGGGCCTTTTCTACACTTCCTCTTGATATCATGTCTTTTTGTTAAAAAAAACATTGAAAAAAACTTTAAAAAAAAATATTTTATATACATTTAAGTTGTTGAATGTTGGCACAGAGAATCCACTGTATGATACCTGGCATGAGCATTTTTTTGTTTACATTCATAAACATCTTTTTCCATTTGGTGTTACGGTTTAACGGTTCTTACGTATATACTTTTGAAATAGTTGAGTCACTGCTTCCTGCGACTACATGATGATTTTCAGTATTTGCTTCTTTATAAAAGTGCCTTCAGCCCTTGTTGTTTTCTCCTCGCTCTCCTCCTTTAGAGTTTATGCAGAATTTAAATACATATAAAGGGAAAGATCTCCTAGTAACAACTCTTCTTACCACAGTAAAGGTAATTTTCTTTGTGATGTACATATGTAAATATGAAAAGATGACTGTGTATATTTGATTTTTAGTAACTTAAGTGATTCTTTGTATCATAGTTATTCTAAAGAATAAGACTTTTTTGTGCTTGTTGTTTTTTTAATGATGTCATTCCGTTTGTTAGTGTCAGTGGACACGTCCACAGGTTTTATACAGGTGTTGGGTCTGCGTCCAGGGTCCCGCTGAGTCATGAGCATTAGTTTAAAACGTTTTTTGTTTTTTTTTAAGATCACACAGAGATTGGAGAGCAGTTTGTTCGGCCTGTCAGTCATTGTGAGAGCTGTTCACTGGCCTCCTCTCCAACAGTCCTGGTCATTTCATTGCAGACTTCCAGAGTGAAATTTGACGTGTTTGAGTGATTTTGATCCCCTAAAATAACTGATTTTGAGGGCCGCCCAGCCTGCAAGGTTCACCTTTATATAACAGCTATTTATTTTATGTCCCTGACATTTCAAATTATTTTTAAAAAGCCCGTCTACACCTTCAAATCCAAGTCTTATGGGCCACGCTACTTCTACAACAATCACCCTTCTAAAACCACTTTATTTTTATTTATTTCACTTGTGAGTTTGAGTGTCCCTGTGTGCAAATTATAAGAGGTTGTTTCCACGTCCCCACATTTCATGCTGGTGTTTCACGTCCTACTGGCTGTATGCATGTGTGTCAGTAATAAAAACAGCGGATCTCTTTGATCCACAAATGCTTCAGGATGAAAGTTACAGTCCTTTCTGCACCTTTTCTGTCCAATAGAATTATGGGAAATGACTTAAGCTGTGTCCAAAATGACTCCCTCAATCACTTATTTCATACATTTTATACCTGAAAACAGTCAGCTACTCTACAGTGAGTCATATATTGAGATTTATGACACATTAGTAACTCTGACAGCTGTTGGGCCACATATAAACTGCAGGATGTTTCTTTAGTAAATTAGGAAAATCTACATTCTTGTTACAGCGTGCAGCTTTTTTTTTACAGCAAAATAAATTCAAATCACACTCACCTAAAATTGTGGGAAGTATTTTGGACACAGCTTTTGACTTTGTTAAGCAGATTTTGCATTTAATTTCACAGCGTCCATCTTTTAATTAAAATCATTTAGGAACTCCAGTTTGTTGAAACGCTTCGCTCCGCTGCACGCTGCCTAGTCCATTGCTTGCTCTTGATTAGGGACTCCAAATTGCATGAACTCACCCAGCCCTGAGCAGAGTCGGAGAGTGTGGTCCAAGGCTTCAGAGCTCTGCTGTTCACTGAGTATGAAAGCCTTGTGCTGTTGTTGCAAGACACTGAATCTCATCATAGACAAATCAATAGGTGTGTGGTTCGGATTCTATTCCCCCTCTTTAGCCCCGCCTCTCCTTGTGTATGTTTTCTGGTCTAATGAAGGGAACAAGATGTATTGTTGTTGATGTTGTTCACTGTTGTGGTTGTTGTCCAGTGTTTGTAAAGTGTTTGTGCACTAAGAACACACACAGGAGAAGAGAAGCGTTTAGCATCGCCTCCACAGCAGTGGGGGGGGGGGGGGGAGTCAGATATTGTCACTATTTGTGGATGAACATTATGTTTTTCAATATTTTATGTTTTTGTTAATAATGCTGATGCAAATCACGTTAAACCCATATTCATGTTCTGTCAGTAGATTTGATAAATCGTGGGCGTCCCACAGGGCTGAATGTGCAGACAGTTGTAATTATTTTGTACAAAATTTGGTAAAAGTCTTGGTTTGTTAGTGGAATTTTTTTTTTTTGCTGGTTCTTAGAACAATCCTATTATTTATTAAAGTATTTTATACCAAAGTTGATCTTGTTTTGTCTTTTTTTTAAGGTTTCTTCTTGGCTTCCTGGCCGCCCCACTCGGTTACTGTTGCTATGCCTGTCCAACTTTCCATAGAACTTAATGCATAATGCAGTTCACTGTGATAAAAGTGGCAGAGTCATCAGTGGGGATTTGTGATGCTTTTGAAACGATGGTAACTTCAGACAGGTAGCCTTGTAGCTCGCTAGCTGATTAGCATTAGCTTTTGAATGTTTCCAGCTGAGTTGTATGAAAATCAGGACCCTGGAAAATGGTCTGAAATATAGATTTTATTGCTACATACATGATATAACTCACCGCAGTGTTACGTTTTAAAACAGACTAACAGCAGCATCTTTACCAGTCGATGATCCGATGAAGACTGTTCTTCAGCTACAGTAGAATTATTGTACAGAATTACAAGAACATCTTTAATATCACACTGTAATCTCTTTCTTGGACAAGCACCACAAAGGTTATATTGCATTATTGTACCTGAACTATTTTAACACGTCATCACAGGTACACCAGAACCCAGATCCAATAAAGAGCAGGCTAACGTTAGCCTAATGTGACATAGTATATATACTGGTGTATTATACTGCCGATCACACAGCAGATAATGTGGTTAGCTAATAATATGCTAACTCTTGGCCATAGCAGTAATGCTAAAATAAATGCTGCTGTTTTGGCCAGAGGTTTAATTGAATGGTTAGTTGTTTCTTTAAAACTGCACATTTAGGTGTTCAATAACAAGTGCTTAATAAAAGACATGTTAGTATAGATACCGTGTAGTCTGAGAGAAATGAGAGAAAACAATTGCACATTACAGAGTTTTTCTTGTTGCGTTTCTTTTACATTTTAGAAATTTGTGAACTTGTAAATTAAATTCTTATGTAAATGAAAATATATAAATTTTTCTAAGATTGAAGTCTTAAAACCTCTCGAGGTAGCCAATCAGCCATCTCTCTGCCTCCCACCTTACTTAGCGCCAGACCAATGAGGTGAGTCCTTCGCGTGCCTCCATCTGCCGCCGTTAATGACACTGTGGGAAATGATTAACATTAGGCCGCTCTGCATGAAAACCTTCCAGCAGCTGTGCTGGAGATCCATAATGCTTGGCGGGACGTTATGTGCCCTGCTGTGTGTTCATTAACCCGGCAGTTGTTTCGGGAAGAATGGGAAACGTGTCTGGAATCCTGGATGGCGCAGCGCTCCAGTCACACGCATGTCCGGCGCACCACTGCTGAGCTACTTGGAGAGAAGTACAATGAAGGAGGACGGGAGGTGATGGTGTAGTAGAAGGAGGACGGCCCTGTGGTGGCCTCAGGATCGCGTGTCATCCTACAAAGCAGCATGTAAGCTGATGCCAGATTCCTACTAGAGCTGCTTTTAGTGAAGGCTGCTGGTCCACACAGGTTCATCTTTCCACGCTGCATGTCGGGCATCACAGAGCGTGTACAACGATACGATGAAACAGACCTGGACCGAATAGTAGCTGCTAATAATTCTTGAAATAGCAGTCGACAAACCAATCTCATTACAAGGTCCATTTAGTAGCTTTCAGTGATATCAAATGATCTTCATCAGCAGATAAAGTTCACCCAGTTGTCCCAGTTTTTTCGGAGCATTTTAAGCTCTTTTGGTCCACGTTGGGGCATCTGGGTGAACTCCATCTGCTGCTGAAGATCATGCGATGTGATTGAAGTCCAGGACAGATACTAAATGGACGTTGTGATGAGAGCGAATGAGGTGTGTTTTCAAGGTCAAGAATGAACCTTTGAGCTCAACTTAAGTAAAATAAACTGGTTAGGCTGTGATTTTTTAGCCAACATTGTTAACTTTAGCTGGTTAAAAACAGTTTGTTAATGTCGGCCTAAATTTAAATGTGCACTGTGGACTGACGTCAGTTACCCATTATTCTGAGCACTACGGCATGGCTTTACATCATGGATCTTTATGACATTGATAAAGATATATTCTCTATATATTTCTTATATATATATATAATTCTTCCCCTTTCTTAACTTTATATTTTCTTTTCCCTCTCTTGTCATCATCGCTCTGCGATGCGGCCGAGATCCCCGTCCTCATCACTGGAAGCCTCCACCTGGTGGGAGGAGTACTCAAACACCTGGACCCAGCTTCCACCAAGTAACTAAATAACAATCATTGTCTCAGTTTAAGATCACTGTTCGAGTGATCCACTTATAACTTAAACAGTCAGAAGTCCATTTTAAAAATATCTGAAATGCTAGGCTCCTGCAAGTCCTCTCAC
>JAVQJL010006735.1:0-15380 GCA_036024295.1 Nannoperca obscura
TACAGTGTTATCTTCATTTCAGATGTCAAAAAGTATTTGCGGCTCCCGGTGTTTTCTTTTCCATGGAAACCGGGTCCAAATGGCTCTTTGGGTGTTAAAGGTTGCCGACCCCTGTCCTAGAAGCACCTGGATGGTAGGTGAGCAAGGACATGTGAGCCCAGTGAATGACCCAGGACTGCAGAGCCACAGGCACATACAGCCTGTTCTCGGGGCAGTCACTTGGAGCCGGACTCCCATCATTAGCTTGTCTCACCTCATCTGCTATTTGCCAAGAAACTGCTCCATCACATGGTTCAATGGTATGATAGTCCCAGAATCCTTGGTGGTGGGCACCAGATCAAACAGACGAGACAGGGTGTCAGGTTTTGTATTGCGAGAACCATGTCTTTAAGACAAAATTAAATTAAAATGGTTGAAAAACAACGCCCACCTGGCCTGATGAAAGTTCAGCCACTTGGCTTTGGCTATGTACTCCAAATCTGTGTGGTCGGTCCAGACCAGGAATGGCTGCTCCGCCCCCTCCACCCAATGTCGCCACTCTTCAAGAGCCACTTTCACTGCCAACAGCTCCTTGTTAACAATGTCGTAGTTGCGGTCTGCCGGAGAAAGTCTCCTAGAAAGGTAGGCGTAGGGAGGTACCTTGTAGTCCTCGGACCGTTGAGACAGCACAGCCCATTAGAAGCGTCTACCTCAACCACAAACTGGTGACACGGATCCGATATTGTGAGGACTGGAGCTGAGGTGAACCTCTCCTTCAAGCCACGGAAAGTCTTCTCGTTTCCCAATAAAAGATAAAGTACTTACATACAGTAGGTCATCTCTGCTGTCACTGCTACAGCGTCGGTTTTGAAGAGCTAGTGAGGGGCGGCTAACGCTAACATGAATAGCAACTTCCCGCCTCCCCTCTCCTGGTAAACTAATCACCAAGGATGGTAGTACAAATCAAAATTTCCAAAGCTTCTCGTTCCCCAATAGAGATAAAGTGGCTCACCAGCGCCCTCCTGTTCACTGGCAAGTGAACTCCTGTTCCGGCCCTGACAAGCACAGTTTCTCATTCTGTGGCGCTTCCTAGGAGGACGTAGAAGTATGCGTCGTTCAAACTGATGGACATCCCATCGGCCACAGAACGCATTCCAGAAGCAGTTCGACTGTCAACATGCGAACAGTCATGCACACCCTGAAGTCGTTGAGCCCCTGCAGGTCCCAAAATCGGTTAATTAAACTTAATTCCTTGGGCTCTCCTGCTACCAAGGACTATGGGAATCCAAAACCCTGCTCTGACACTGGAGACACTGCTCGCTTCCAGTGGAGCTCGGTGACCGCCCTCTGCAGCACCGCTCTTTCTGCCGGGTCGGCGAGTGAAGTTGGAAACACACCACCAAACGCTGGGGGCCTGCGGTAACTGTAGCACATAGCCCTGCCGCAGGTCCATCCGACCACACCCTCTCGCCTAGGGGAGAGGCTGGCAGGGGTAACACTTCACCAGCTTCCCACGTCCCAGCTCTCGGTGCACTAAACACAGAGGATGCTAGTACAGCATCAAGATTGGTACACGAAGCTTCTCGTTTCCCAATAAAAGATAAAGTACTTACATACAGAAGGTCATCTCTGCTGTCCACTGCAACAGTGCCGTGACCGCCCTCTTGCGTCTTGGTAGTGCCTGCCACACACGGCACCCACCTCTGACGTCATCATCCAAGATGGCTGGGTTGGAGCCAAAATGGCTGCAATAACACTGCTTTCCACGCTAGCCATGTTATCGGGCCTAAGTTGTTGTAACTAGGGACTGCTCATCAACCCGAAAATAATTACACATCCGTTGACACCATCTCGCCATCCTGAGCAGATATGGTGTCGCCAGTAAAAGACCACACAATGATCAACACCTGTGTCATCCGCAGGAAGGCCGCCGCCATCGCCTGGACCTCCAGCATCTCATAGTGACAGCTAAGCGCATTCATGGGTAAGCCGGTCGAGAGGACCGCCACAAGGCAATATTGGCTCTCAGAGTGTGCTGCGCCGGCCGTTGTCCGGTCCTTGACCGCAGACCGGCGGCTGGGCAGAAGAGGAGAAGCCATCTTGGCGGCAGCCAACCCCACGACTTCGACCTTGATTCCCCCCCCCCCCCCAGTTGCCGGCGCCAGGCCAGTACAGAGGGAGCGGGCAACTTCCAGGAACCGGGTCCAGTGCTCACGCTCCTCCCTGGGGAGTGTGAGACAGTCCCGGCACGAATCGAGCTCCAACTGGTGACGTTGCCCCAAACCCATGAGGATCTCCTACTGACATGGGAGAGGCACCTGCAAAACAAGGTTTGCCAGCCATCTTTATTCATATTTACACGTATCTTTCTAAGGGTGAACACACAAGCGACACCGGATGGTGGCTAGTATCTCACTTGTAGAACTCTTACTGACAACAGGTTGCTGAGTGAAAAAGGGGACACGAGCAATGCACTGACTTGGGATATATAGGGGGAGGATGCTACCCCCTAATTGGAGGGTGAACACATTGAACTTTGTGTTGAGGCGGAGCCTCAAGGGGGTAAACCAATAGCGAAGCCCATTAGAGAGCACGTACAACAAATAATGACTAACAGGTGGAAATGATTCAGTCTAGATGACAGGAAGTGCCATAGTGAGGAGTGGTGTAGACATGATACCAAAATAAAACAGGAAACAGCTAAACAAAACAAAAACACACATCCTGATTTTGACATAAGGTACGAGACATGACAAAAGGTATGTTTGAGTTTATTTAGAAACATCAGAGCGCTATAACAAGATTATTTGTACACTTAAAATACATATCTTGGTCACAATTGTTTAACAACCAAACTGAAGGGCCCTTAATCAAAAATGTTTCTTAATGATAAAAAAAAAACTAATATTGTTGAACTCCCAAATGTGAATATTGGCATCATCCAAAAGTCCAGTATAGTTTGATCCTCTATACATAGTGCATATGATTTATTTTACATGTTAGGTAGAAGTATAGAATTAGGTCACAGTATAATGCTGATGTTGTGAATGTCATCAAGGAGGCTGTGCATCTGGATATATCACTGTGCACTAATAAGCTTCAGTCTTTTTCTATCAGCTGTAGAGATGTGTGCTCATATAGTACATTTGCAGTACTGCAACCAAAAAACTGAATGCAATGCAATATTGCATTGAAAACAAGGAACATGTGTTACATGTCTATCATAAAGAATACAACACAGTGATCTAATGAAGACACCATAATCACAATCTCTATTATGATTGTGTTGGATTCTACATCTGCCGGAAGACTGGATGTGACTAAATACTCCGCTCTCGTCTCTCCATGCCAGTACTGGATCAGCATGCAGCATACATTTGATTATGATAATCCATCCTGAGTCAGAGACCACCTGTTCATCCATTTTTTCTGCTCTGCTCTCTGCTGCAGTCTGCTGGACACACTGACAGAGGCTGAGCTCTATAGAGGCGCATTATTAAAAAAAGTTCCTACACTAAACACAGACAGGGTGGAGAAAGAGAGACTGTAAATAACAAAATAACTCCTTTCTGACTGCTAAAGCCAATAAAACAACACTTAGACAGTATATTAAAATCCAACACAACAGGCTTGCAATAAAACTACATTTGGAAAAGTAGAGTAACCACCAATGAAACACCACAAACTATTGTGCAACCTGAACACTGATCACAGAGTGGAGTGAACATAAACACAACAACAAAATGTACATAGTAATCACAAAGTTGGTATTTGTAGAAGGGTATTGCACTGCAATACATTGCACACTTCAATTGGCACCACATGCAAATTGATTATTTAACACCAGAGGTTAATTGAAGAAAAACATTTGAAAATGCATTGCACACAGTTTTGAGAAAAGGTCTGACATTTCCGTTTTCTGAGATTAATCTTAGACTTCAGTTTCTCAGATTAAATGTATGAAATGTAGAAGAAATGTAAAGATACTCACCATTATATCAGGTGCAGAAATTCAGAAGGCATCAGCAGTCATGGGTCCAAAATGAAAAATTAGACCAGAAACAAACAAACAAAAGGTCAGCACAGTATCAGCAATTACACACACAGATATAATTAATACTTTTATATTCAATCATTAAGACGGAAAATAACTAAGCTTTGCTCAAATCCCCGAGGCACAACTATATTCTTCCAACCATCAAGGCAATGTGACTTTCCACAATATTGTCATTCATTGTATTTTTATTTTTGTCAGTCAATTCTGTACACATGAATGTCTCTGTGCAGGAAGAAACAATCCTCTGTTTCCTTAGTTTCTTCCTTTTTTTGCCCCATTAAAGAGTTTTCGGGGGGAATTTTATTCTTGTGTGAACTGAGGATCTAAGGATAGTGGGTGTCATATGTTGTACACATAGTAAAGCCCGAATATGTAAATTTGTGAAATGATAGCTCTGGATCTGGATGGATTGATGGATGGATGAATGAATAGTACACACATTTACACAGAGTTGTTGTCAAAAGGTTGTTTTGACAATGTCAAAAACAAGTACTAACATGTTAGCATAGCATGTGCATGCATACAAGTGTCCAGTAAAACCCCAGCAGCCTCCCAGTCCACTGATGCCTTTTCTGCCACAAAGTGAAAAGATCAAACAGTTTGATAGCCATCGGCAAAAATTACCTCCTGTGCCACTTAATTGAACAAAACTTGAGGGTATGAGTCTTCACTCAAAGTGAATTATAGCACAAATATTAAAAGTATAAATAAAACCTGACTCATGATCCTTCTGCTTTACTTTTAGTTTATTTGCAAAACACAGTTTTCTACATTAGGCCATTCAAACATTCAAATTGAAAATCTTTTGTGTTTTGTTGGAAAGCAACACCAATCACAATGCCAAGCTTTATTTACCAATTGGCGACACCCACTACTCACAAGTGTAAACACTAGTGTTTGCTTAGGAATCAGAGCTTTAGCACTATAAAAAAAGCCACAGGTGAGCTGTCCTGTTTCATAGGAAAATGGAGGGCAAAGGTTAAGCAAAAGGTCAATTGAACTCCCACATAACAGCAGGTCTAGGTTATTCAGTGATTGTTGATATTGAAATAATTTTTGCTTACTGTAACCCATCAATTCATATTTTTGGATCATCTGCAAAACTGAGAGATACACCACAATACCATTAGACCACAAGAAATCTAGAACCACAGAATTTCAAACAACACAATATTCACTAGCAAGGACCACAACCTGACCGAATACTTTTAAAGATTTATTTGACAGAGGTACAAGTTAGTAGTTGAATTGATGATGGAGTGGTGTGGGGAAGCTTCGTGGGGACATCCGCCGTGGCACCTGAGTACTACGGAACCCCCAAAAAGACCTCCCATTACTTAAGGAGAGCTTGCGCCGATTTGAGATCTTTGAGATCTGACCGGATGTAACGATGATGTACTTGCGAGGACCAGCAGCCCATGTTTGAATCGAGTGTTCGGGGGTGCCATTGCGGGAGGCTGAGGTGGCAGCTCCGATCCGAAGCAAGTGTCCGGAGTAATGGACGGCAGAAATGCCAGATGGGGCTAGTATGTTGCGGAAGTGGTGGTGGAAACAAAACCGAGTGACGACCTGCCCAGAATCGCATGTGAATAGGGGTTTGGTTGAAGTTATGCTCTGGGACTTCCGTGATTGTTAGTAGTTGGCCAGGGTTTTTGAAATGATTCGGCAGAGACCGGATGAAATAAAAGACGAAAGCAGGCTGACTAAATCGGTTAGTGGTGGCGAGATCGGACGGCGGTAAGTGAATGCTGTGAGAGTGGTGGAAACCCTCCGAGTTGTCCGGTAACACTGAAAGCATCGAGGGCAATATGCTGTTAAGGATGAAGTGCCGGGATTCAACAATTTGGGGGTATTAAGGCCAGATTTACGGGTTGAACAGCGGTGTCGAAGATGGAGGACTGGCGTTGGTCGGTATCCACAAATGGAGCCAAGCGTCTGACGTTCTAATGATTATGTCTTCGACATAAGTTGTCGGAGTATGCGAGGATGGATTGTGGGACCCACGAGATGGCTGCGGCTGTTGTGGGGTAGATTCCGAAGAGCGCAGAGGAAGCAACCTGATGTTTATTTGCCAACTCCGGGGGATATTCTGCTGCTAACCATTTCTGGTTGTACAACCCCCAAAAACCGGCGGAAGGAGCGGCGTCAGTATACGGCTGATCGTGAGGGTGAGTCAGTTGGTCGACACGGAAGAAGTGATCCCGAGAAGACTGGGCGAAAGACGGAGTCCTGCTCATCAGGAACTGCCCGGGGAGAAGACTGAAGAGTGACGGGATGAAAGGAGTGGTTAATGGCATGAAAAGGTTCGCCCTCAGGGACCGATACAAGCGGAGAAGATTCTACGCATGGGATCGAGCTGTAAACGCTGCCGATGGTACTGCGGTGGGGTGCTGATGACACGATCTACATGCCATTCAATAAGGGAAAAGCAACGGATATGGCCGGTGATGGCCGTTTGGAAAGTATGGGTGCCGGTGGGAGAAGGCTAAAGCTCTTAATTGGGCTCGATGGCTTAACGAGGACGTGGTAGGACTATGCGAGCGGCAACGATACGGCGATTAATTCATTGATGAGTGTGCCCCAGTTCGCGTCCTTGTCTGGTTAGTGCCTTGACCTCCTACGTTAGGACGTTTAGAATCCAGTGACAGATATGTGGATTCAGTCCTAGGAGAAGGAGTTTCTCTATCAATTTCCAGGGAATGATGGTATTGAATGCAGAGCTGAAGTCAATGTACAGGACTCTGGCATATACTGTGTGCTATTGCATCCTCCATGGAGCAGTTGGAGCAGTAGCCAAACTGATGTGGATCCAGTGATGCAGGGAGGCTGGCTGTGATGTGTTGTTTTACTAACCTCTCAAACATTTCATCACTATTGGGGTCAGAGCGAAAGTTGTTTAGACAGGACACAACTGGCTTCTTTGCAACAGATACCATGGTGGAAGATTTCCAGCATCGAGGGACAAAAACTTGACAGAGGAAGATGTTGAAAATGTCTGTCAGTACCTCCGTCAGCTCATTGTTGCAGGCTTTAAGCACACGTCCCAGGATGTTATCTGGGCCGGCTGCTTTCCGAGGGTTGATCCTAGCTAGGGTACTCCTCGTGTCGGCCGAGCTGATGACCAAAGCTGGCTGGCCAGGTGGCAGAGAGGGTCCAGACCAGACCTGGGCATCTTACGGCCCGTGGGCCACATCCGGCCCTTTGGGCGTCCCTGTCCGGCCCGTGTGAAGGTGAGATCAATCAGAACATATATATATATATATATACAATGTATGCCGTTCATGGTATACAATTGTGTTGCTTTTATTTTTTCTTTACGTGACGCATGTGCGTATTATACGTCCACAACTTCGGTGCGTGATAGACACAAGTGATGCTGGTCAGCTAGCCCTCAAAATGTCAGCTCACGCCAAAAAAAGAAAAGTTAATGCCGAATGTCGTGTTTTCAACAAGACATGGGCTGCTAAATATGTATTTACAGAAGTCAAAGGTAAAGCGGTGTGCTTAGTTTGTGGTACACAGGTCGCTGTGTTAAAGGAATACAATTTGAATCGCCACTACGTGACCAAACACGAGGAGAAATACAAGAACTTGTCCGATGAAGAGCGCGCAGGGGATCAAATGCTTTGCTAGCTAAACTGAAGGAAGCCGTACCATCAGCCGATCACCTCCACAGGTACTCATCAATGTTAGAAGCACTGCATGATGAGTTTTCAAGGCGATTTCAAGACTTTAAAACAGTTGAGAGTGAAATGCACATGGTTTCCTCTCCCTTCACCTGCGGTGTGGATAATGCACCCAGTAATGTTCAGATGGAACTCATTGACCTGCAGTCTGACACACTTCTGGCTCAGCACTTTAAGTCAGTCTCACTGCCTGTGTTGTACTCTTCTCTCAAAGAGGAGAACTTTTCACACCTGAGGAGGCATGCTCAGAAGATACAGATCTTCTATCACTGATGATCACCTCTCAGCTGTCCTTCGCATATCCACCTCCGACATTCAGCCAGATTTCGATGCACTTGTTCAAGCCCAAGCCAGACTGGATTTCTCTCACTGAACAAGTACAATGAACTGAAAAACATCAAAAGCTCATAGTTTTTTTGTAGTAAGTTAAGTTATCAATTGCTTGTCTTTTACATACTGTGAAGCAGTATGTTAAATGTTTTGTTATGTTTTATGTTTCAGTATTGGTTTGTGAAGATTAACATGTTAAAAATAAATATTTTCTATTTGACCCACTCCACAATTTCATATATTTATTGTAAGAGAATATCCTTATTATTTTGATTACCAGTAGCGGCTAATATAAAATATATAATGTACAGCATTTTACAATGGGAACGGGATATGAAAATTAATATTGAGCAGAATTGAGTTCAATTTATTGTTGATTCGGCCCTCCAACACAGCTCGGGTTGCTCATGTGGCCCCTTGTAAAAATTAATTGCCCACCCCTGGTCCAGTTGGTCCAGATGTTCATTGTTGTATTGGGCAGTGTTGTAGTACTCGAGATTGGTCTTGGTCTTGAGACCGGATTTGTGTAATAGCCTTGTATAGTTATGTGTAATTTATCTATGGATACATTAAAGTATATTCTTTTCAATTCTACATAACAATTTCATGAGGAGCACTTCACTGCATCATTAGTTTTGATTTGTGGCGGGCTACACATTCTCATTCAGGATTCAGCCTTTGAATTGAAATACAGTGTATTCAGATTATTGTCTATTGTTTACTTTATGTCAGTAAAGTAACTTTAGCTCTGTCTTCTGCCTGTAGAGAGCAGCCTCAAAACAGGATCCTCATCAGTACTGGGCTTTCATGATAATCATAGCAATAAATACTGTTTCTGTTCACTCTGACTCAGGACACAGGATTCACATTTTGGTGTCTGCAATGCTTATGCAAACATTTTGCACAAACAGTGGGAAGCCTCAGCCATATCTCTATGCAGACATTTGTCAGGGATGTACTCTGGGGGTATGGACACATACAGAAGAAGGAGATCTGCTGATTGGGCCTGTCAGAGTTGTGTGGGTGACAGACGCCCCAATATATTCTGCTGTCTCTTCACAGAAACTAACTTCAGTCATTTATCATCTGCTGGGAGACAATGTTCAGCTCCACATACACCTCACAGCTACTTGTAAACTGAACTTAGCAGAACAAATAAATGATTCATAATCATAAGGATGTCAAACTATGTCATAATGTGGCATTTGATTACAGGAAAAACTAATGCTTATGGATGATTTTCCAACGGAGTTTGGTAAGGTTTTCAGAACCAAATCCTCCCATATCAGTAACAACATGCAGCTGTGACAGATCAATAAAATATGCATTTACTACATGTGTATGCTTTTACTGTAATGTGTTTATCAGAGACCATACACAAACTATCGTGATAAAAACCTTTAAGAGGCCAATACGAATATTAATAGCTTAGTCATAAGATCTAGCATATTCCTACCACCTCCCCTTAAAAATTCAATTGATAGACTGCCTGTCATCACACTACTGCAGCAGTTGCATATCAAGATACAGTACAATATGAAACAGCAGCACATCGTGTAGCATACAGTTCGGTAGACAGTTACAGCACCTGAGAGCTTGACAGCGGCTCTGTTCCTCTTCTTCGCTCACAGATGTCGGTCTTTTCCATCCGCTTCAGATGTAGGAATTTCACGCCAACATTACCAGCAGCTCCTCACACCCATACCGGTCCGCCACGCACCGTGGACCTGCGGAGGAGTGGCCGCCTCGGGGTCTGGAAATGCTGCGTCAAGCTGACACAGTTAGACCGGAAACATGAATGCAGCCTTTAAAAGCCTACCAATGATATCAAGCATATATACTGTACAACGACAATAGAAATATTAAATATTTATATCTATATTATATTTAGCTTTATTGCAGATTACTTTAGAAGTTAAAGATCATTAAGTCTGACAAGCATGACAATTAACAATCCATTTCCTTATTTGGTCTTTAAATGACAATATGTTTTGCATTTTGTTGAGTTGTGTGGTCTCCTCCACCTTCAACATGTGAATATACTGTATTCACATGTATTTTACTAGACTTACCTACATATCACCACAATGATAATACACATAATAGGCAACATGGTTAAACATGAATGACCATCTGCTGTATGTAATGGCATGACATGCTCACTGGACTGGCTGTTGACTGTCAGTCAGACAAAAATATATTCTTTAGGTTTTCTGGCTGCCTGCCAGTCTGTATACCAGTGCAGCTTAAGGGAGCAGTACTGCAGCAGAGCTGGCAACAACCAGCAGCATTTAACCTACCTAACACAAACAGCCACAACAACCTCTGCTGCACTGGCTATGCCCACCGATGTACTGAATGGTGACTTTCCTTTCAAGTAAAACACACTCTTGTGGTAAGAATGTCACATATACAAAAGAAATTTGAGACTGTACACACACCTGCATAGATTTACTTGAACATTGCGTGTGTGGCCAAGTTAATTAGTATTAGTAATAAGTATTCTTAAATACCAGATGTATACCATAAATACACATCTGGCATTTGTAACAAACCATGGCTCTTGAAAATCACACAAACATTCAGTGATTTATGATGATTTTAATTGTGGATAGACCTCCTGCCTCCATAGACTTAGATGCATTAGGAGATGCAAATAAAATACAGTCTGGTTACAATCGTAAATGGGTTTCATTCTATTGACAGTTACAAGTAAAGTAAATAATTAATGTGTGTGGGGGTTCAGGGACCAAACTGCTGTGAGGCCTTAATCATTTGAAACTTAAAACACATCTATTTTTTTATTTTGCATCTATAATTACCACAAGAGCTTTCAGTGCATATTATTATATTATTTAAAAATATATAGTTATGTTTACAGTGATATGTTGATCCCCCTGTAATTTCCACCTAATGGAACTAATCCAATGGTCAGTATATTGTGATACATCAGTGGTGTGATTGAACTGACTGAAAGATTACAAGGAACATTTCCCTAAACTGAAATGTCGTACAACTGTATCCCAGTGCCAAGGGCCCTGTCTAGAGCGAGTTGCTGTGGTTGCTGGAAATGGGCAGTAGAGGGCACTGGCATACCTCTGCCAGGTTCCACTGCTAAGGCTGGCTGATATGATTGCTGGAGTTGGACAGAAACAAGAGGATTCATCAGGTGAATTATAATGGTCTTGTATGTTGAGGAGAGGTGAGCCAAGTGGGATACGGACCATGGAAGAGACAGCGTGGAGGCTTGCTGGACTTTCAGACCACAGGAAGTGGGGTCTTGGGCCACTTTCTGCTTTTTCAGGGGATAGTGAGAAAATCCATGTTGGAGATGAGGTTAGAGAAACAAAGAAGTTGCTCGTGGGGTAGATAATGTTGCTTGTGAATGGCTTACTGAGTGTGATTGAGACAAGCGCAGTATGCGAATGTGAAAGAGGAGCAGAGGGTTAGGTGGGTATTTATAGGAATGCCAGAAGTTGAGGTGTGGCCCTGCTCTTGAAACTCTGCTAAATAGCTCCATCTATTACATTGTCAGCTTTTATTATTTTTCTCAATTACAGTATGTTCAGTTATATATTCATACAATTATTCTTATTACATCTACAGATGGTGTCTCTCTGTCTGTGTGAAAGTCAGGCAAGATTAGCACCAGAGGTCTCCCCATAGTTCATATCTGGCTGCAAGGTAAGCTGGAAGGTAACAGGACAAAATTAGTGGAAAACACCAATTTATAAAAGGCATTACTGTAGCTACCAATCTTCTTTCAAACTGAGCAGCATTCCCTGTACTGGTACATCTGAGAAAGTACTCTTCCTACTTGTTTCATTCACTGGCTGAAAACATCCACCAGCATAACACATGACATAATGACTAGTATTGCTAACCAATTGATTCTTTAAACACAGCTTCTTTTAATAATATGAGAGAACAAAATGAACAAAAGTTAAAACTCCAATTTGATACAGTGCCAGTCTATGTAATAATGCAATAACTGCCTAAGTAGATATTTTGCTTTAGTGGTAAAAATTCCCAAACAGAAATGTGCAATTAATCAAATGAAAAAGGAATTAACATGTGTTTTTGGTCTGGAGCAATAGGTAAGTTGCCCAGTTGGTAATCCAGCCTTGCTACTACTGTTGTCTTTTCTGTATACAATCAGAATAGTTTATCTGAGAAACATGAAATGAAATAAAGAGTTTGTCCGGACCTGAAATGTATGAAAAAGTGCCCTGAGATAACTTTTTTATGATATGGTGCTATATAAATACATGTGAATTGAATTGAATTGAAATCCACCCATACCAACTGAAATACCTTTTCAACCTGTGTCTGAGAAGCCAGACTGAAAATACAGAGACAAGTATCACTGCCTGCAGCTCTGATTCACAGCTGTTCTTACACAACACATGAGAATGCTGCTGTGCTGTTTCATTTGAAATTCCCAGCACAGCATTTTTAGAGTAAGATAAGTAACAACAAGCACAGTCAACTCTATGCTTTCTATTTCCAGCTAGCGGTGCAAGACCAACATACAGCATACCTACAAAAAATATACTTTGTTTATTGGAAAGAATTTTAAAGGTGCAACAGACAATAAGTCACTTGTATCTTAGTTAGGTGGTTACAGAGAAACAACAAAACAATATTATAGTTACAGAACTACAACACTGTGTTAAAGAAGTTGCATAAATTATAGTACAAAACTGTACAATATTTACACAAGCTATATTAACCAAAGGCTGTATTTTCTTTTAAATACAAAGTAAATAATAGAAGTAACAGTAACAAGTATTTAGTCAAGTTATACATTTTTCTTATACTACCATTCAAATTCATTCAAATGAATTGCTTGTCATTTCAACTCTGGCAGTCTGCCTGCTGCTGTCAATCAAACACAGGTACCGACACTTAATTCCAGCTGACTGAGATGAAAAGGAGCATTTTTCCCCCCAAAGACCCTTTTTCTTCCTGTGTGTAATAAAAAATACTATTAAATATAATACATTTTAAAAATATGTGGACTTTATGTTTGGCAACATAGAGGGATAACTAATAACGTCCTAGGGATTCCTGTTTTATCATTACTTTCAGAATTATGTAATACATACAGTATATATGTAATACAAATATTTCATGTCAACATATTTCCCACATGTACCTCAGTGTGGTCAGTTTGTACATTAACATAGTGGCTGTCAGGGAACTAGATCCTCCTAGTCTGTCATGTCCAGGAGGGTTTCTTAATTCAGTTGTGTGATTATCTTTTGTTGGTGTACCCACTTTGCCTCAACCTGTGTTGTCATAGAGACATGTTAATATAGCTAAAAACCAAGTTGTTTGACTGTAAATATTCTTGTCTTTCATTTAGTTTATGAATATTTGAGTATATATATTAAGTATATATATAACACAATTCAGCAATTGTCTGCTTACTCAACATGTTGAATTCTATTCTCCTAATTGTTGCATTGTATTCTGTTGTAAGTGAAAAGATTATTATCTTTGAGTATGAAAATACATTTTTGATCTTTGCAAACATTGTCTGTAATAAAATAATCTATCTAAGCTTAAAGGTCAACTTAATAAAAAAATATCAGGTTTTAACTGCTTCTTGCATCTTTTTTCAATGGTAACCCCTTCCTATGTTTAAAGATGGTCCACTGATTCCAAAGATCATTTTTGAATGGTGGTGTAATGATCAGTGTAGTGGCAGACTGGTCAGAATGTCTGGGGACATTACGGCTGTGTTTTAACATCAAATTAACAAAGATTAAACAGGTTGCTCTCCTTCATCTCTAAACTTGAGCCAATGCATTGCCAGTAAATTCTATTTGGTTTTCTAGTTTTGTGGCTAGCACTATATTGTATTTGTCTGATTCACCAAGAATGTATGTCCCCCAGACTCCAATGTGTGCAAATCTTCTATCTAGGCTAAATTAAGGTTCATTTGAAAGGTTTATTCCAGTTGAATTGCCTCTCAGTGGATGTTTTCCAGATCAACATATCATAACAACTGCTTAGCTTGACTACTAATCATTTCAACAAACCATAACCCCCCCATGGCTCTTTGAGAAAATGAACTAATTACTGACCCATTACTTTAAGAGTTGGGTGTTAGAATAGTGCAGTCCTGATTTGTATTTGTGTGTATGTGTATGTATGTGTATGTGCATAACCCTCCCGTCACATATTGTTGTCATAGTCCCCAAACATTCTTCGAGTGTTGGACGCCAGGAAGATGTCATTATCTTGTGGGCAGTCATGATGGCAAGAACATGTCTTGATGAACATCATCTTCTTTATGAAGACGTCTCCCTCCTGACAGTGGAACTCCACCTCGGCTGTGATGGTGGTGTGTGGCGTGCAACAGCGATTATCTGTGCAGACCCCACAGAACTTTGGTTTGTACAGCCTAGTGCTGGAGCAGCCCGACAGCTCGAAGTGCATCCCATACTGGGTCTTTGGTGTACGGACACATTTTTTCCCATTCTGTGGGACAGAGACAATAATCTGTGAATGATATGTCAGCATCATCATATCATCAATGTACTTGGTTATATTAGTTGTGGCTGTGGTGACAGTATAAGATACAGAAACTGCCCTTACTAACTACTGTTAGCTGCTGATGCTGGACATAAATCAATATCTGTGGTCTTTGATAGTGATAGTGATAGTCTTTGATAGTGCAACATTTGGCATGATTGACCATGACATCCTAATCGATCATCTAAATAACAGATCGGATATTAATGGCACAGCTCTAGAATAGTTGAAGTCACACTTAAGACAGGAGCTTCTATTCAGATGTTTGTAACTACAGATTAGCCAATTCTAACCAATTGGTCCCGATCGGGCCGCCTTCCCGAGCGGCCTTCCACGTCTGGAATCTGTGCCTGGTCCTGCCCCGGCCGCCCTCCCGAGCGGTCTTCCACGTCTGGTCCTCGTGCCTGGTCCTGCTCCGGCCGTCCTCCCGAACGGTCTTCCATTGTTGGTCTTCGATACCTGGTCCTGTCCGGACCACCCTCCCGAGTGGCCCTTCTCGCCTGATCGCCCCCCTTGGCTCCTGTTCTGGGTCCCTGCTCCGGGACCCCCACCCCCCATCCGTGTTGGTGTTTCTTCTGGGCCGTCTGGGATCCGGCCCTTGAAGGGGGGGTACTGTCATGGTCTATGAACTGTGGGATGTGTTTCCTGCTTTTTTTTTGTAGTTTGGGTCCGTGTTCCTGTCCTTGTCTGGTTTTCCCTCCCGTTTTGATTATTGTCACCTGTGTCTTCGTACTCACCTGTTTCTGTTCTCAACGTTGCCCCTGTCTACTTAGTCTGGCTGTGTC
>JAVQJL010006740.1:0-10165 GCA_036024295.1 Nannoperca obscura
GAGAGAGAGAGAGAGAGAGAGAGAGAGAGAATTTTGTGACATCCACTTGACAAGCAGGCCTCTAATTTAATAATTTGGATATGATCACATATAGCTGAGTATCATCGTCATAGCAGTGGAAATAATATTTGCTTGACTGCATATAATATAGCCAATAGGTGAAATATAAAGAGAGAAAAGCAGAGGGCCAAGAACAGAGCCCTGAGGTACTCCATATTTCACATCAGAAAATATTGATGTAGTATTTTTATATATATATAGAAGCACTGAAGTGGAATCCGAATCCATAGTAAGCAGAAACTCATTCACCACTTTAGTAAGTGCTGCCCTGAAAGCTGATTGAAAAGGTTCAAAAACAGAACTGTGAAAGTTGCTGAGACACAACTTTTTCTAGTATTTTTGGAAAGGAATGGAAGGTTACAGACTGGCTAGTGGGACAATGTGAGTCGTAAGTAACAAATTAACAATATTCAGCAAAGTCCCAGAAATGGCCAGAGATCCTTAAAATATTTATCTGGGAGGAATTATGAGGAGGCATGTAGTTGCTTTAGAAGTTAGCATCAGCTTAGACAATGTTTCAAGATGTTTAAGAACAGAGACTAACTGTGATTCAGCATTTGAATGTTGCACTGCACTGTGCACTGCACAGAAGTAGCTGGAGATGACGACGTTATTTGTATCTACTGTCATCTATTTTTCTGTAGAAAATATCTACAAAGTCACGAGCGAAAAGGTTGAGCAGCTAAGACGGATGTTTTTGAGTTATTGGCTAGGCTAGGTAAATCTATGCTCATGCTTATTGTTACTGATTAGGTGAGAGAAATAGGCTGCTTTGGCAGCGGACAGAGCATGCTTGTAATTTAATACACACTTGTGTATAATTAGAGCTAATGGATCCAACACAGAACTGCACAGAGGTAATGGTAATCTCTGGCGTGGAAGTTAGTGCCAGGATAAAAGACAGTTTTACAAGCAAAATCACTGACCATAAAAGGAGTCAACCATCATGGTTGTGATAGGAGAGACAATCAGGGCAAAAACCTCTATCCTGCGTTATAGAATCAAGTCAAGTTCTGTAAACACCTGTTTATTCTCACCAGCGCATATTCCAGTACAATGAAGGCCATCTGCTCTCAGCAAGTTGGGGTGGCCCCCGCTGCTCAACAGGGATAAACTCTGCATCAACTGCTGACGAGGCTAAGCTAGTGCTAACATGCTTGCTATCAGACCTGTGGCTGTCGCTATCTGGAGTTCTACATCTAAGTTAATGCTAGCACAGATAAGCTTTTCTAGCTGGCGGACATGTCTCACTAAAACATTTAAATTGGGATACAAAGACAAAACGTCTTGTTAGGAAAACAAATAGTGCATATTGGTAGGTTTAGGTAGTATTTTCGTTTAAGAAAACAATAGTTGTTTTTGTACATGGATTGAAATAATAATGGGATTTTTGTACACGGAAATCTGAAATGTCATGTAGCCATTTTATAATATTTAATTAGAGATTTATTCCTCCAAATTAAATTGTGTAGCAATTACTGCATGTCTGAGTGATATGGCTGAATGATTGCATAGGTCCTGTTCTGAGGTGTTGTGTAATTTTCTGAACATTGCACATACCCATTTTATGCTCTCTCTTTCTCTCTCACACACACACTCACACACAATGTCATTCACACACACAAACACACACATTGTCACTCACATACAGTATGTGGTTGTGTTCATGTAACAACACACCAGCGCTGCACGGATGAATGGAGTGGAAGATGGAAAGAGAGAGAGCGTGGGAAGAGAGAGCAGTGAAATGAAAGGATGAAGAGAGCGGATTAGAAGGAGAGAGAGAATAGAGAAGTAGGCCATAGGCAACCAACGTCAGTCTTCTCTGTTCAGAAATACAGGTAGACAACTGTAAAGAGTAGAGAGGCCACAGTGTTGCTGGGCGTTTACTGCTGTCCGCATATTCAAAGACACTTCAATGAAAAAATAACAAATACTATACTATACTATAATTTATTTTTACAATTGTTTTATTCTTTCATATCATTCAATTACAACAAAAACCATGGTACCTTTTTACTCCATGCTACATATTATACTTAGTGTTTGTTACAGAAATGAATCAGAAATGCTGAAGTATGCTTCAGTAGCCTTTATTTTATTAAGTCATCCCAGATATTTTTAGGATATATACAGATATAGATACACAGCAGCACTGTATATAGTGTCAACTAGTGTAACCAATTGTAAAATAATATATATATGTTCTGTATGTATGTAAGAGTCTAAGAGCATACCTTGGGTCTTAGGGTCTTAGGACACAGTGAAGTTGAACACATTATGAGTGAAACTCCACTTTGCTTTCCATAATAATGGATATTCTAAAGAATTACATTAGAGAAAGTTTCTAAAACCTTTCAACAAGACTAGTACCTGAGTCTGGAGGAATTTTTTTTCCTATTATCTCTGACTTGCCTTGGTCTTGTGACTGTTTCGGCTCTGACTTGCCTCAGTCAGCCAAACAGCTGTGAACAGTTTGTTCAGATCAGGTTAGAGGCACTCAGGCCAGCTTCAGGTTGGTGTTGGCACCTGCATTTGGGCCAGTGTACCTGGGATGAATCAGTTGAATCTGGAATGGGTGACACAGGAAGGTGTGCTGAATTCAGCCTGCTGCTCGGCCAACACAAGCAAACACATGCTGCAGGTTGTTTTCATTTTTATTTCAGTTGCAGTTATCCCACACCTCTTTTACAAGTTTATTATTGTATGTTTATATGTGTGTGTGTGTGTGCGTGTGTTTGTACTCAGCTACCTGCATGTATAAAATATGACACCTGCAAATCCCGCATCCCCAACCCTACTTCTGCGACTGCTAATATGGGGAGGTTTACAGTCGTGAAAAATGCAAGGAATGTCACAGTGTGTGTGTGTGTGTGTGTGTGTGCGCTCACATGTGTGTTTCTGTATTTGTGAGGGGGATTTCCTCCCAATGTGTTAGAAGATCTCCTATCGACTGCATTAATATGTGTGTGCACCCTGTTACTTTGATGTGTTTCCTTCCTGTGCTGACAGATAAACAGATCAGAGCTGTATTAAAACAGATGGAAACAAAATACTGTGTGATTACTTAAATATTGTACTTTACATTCTGTATAATGCATTTTAAAGCTCCAGCTTGTGCAACATGTGCAGTCAGTGATGTGAAGCAGATCAAATATTTCACGTCCCTAATGAAGTGTTGTATGTGTTTCCTGATTTGCAATCATTTCACCATTTTTGAACAGTCTCATGCAGTGAAACATGTTTGAGTTAGCTAGTCCCTGAACTGTTCAGGGACGAGGTAAAGATGAAATCATGTGGGCATATTTTTATACTTTTTTAGCAACCTTAAACAGCAAAATGCTTTCTCTAAAACCACATTTTTTGTTTGTACATTTCTGTTTGTACAGAAACGATACAATGCATTCATTTTTGAGCTTTAGAGGTGTTGGTAGGTATGTTATACGTATTTGGTAGGAGCCACTAACATACATACATGATTGTTTTTGAGACTTTGCACAACATATTCAGCTTTTTAAGAGTAAGATTCAAGCACAAGGTTCCCAAACCAAAAATGTTTAGACTCCAAGCTTTTATCATCACATCTAAATTGTTCTTATAAATGCCAGGAGACAAAAAACAAATATGATGATGGAATCCTTTCATTTTAAATTTTAGTGTTTGTGTAGATAATGAAACACCAGATTATGTTGAAAATCAAGCAACTTTCAAGTATATGTGGATTTAAGCATATTCTTAAGCTTGAAAACACATTTTTTTCAAGACTTTGTAAGACCAGAACACTGCATAGTAAAGAAACACATACACACACTGTATAAAACATTGCCAAAGCTGAGCAGCTGAGTCTCCGGGCCCGTGGAGCTGTTACTCTGCTGCTCTTCTGTCTTGGGTTGTTGTGGTGCTGAATGGACAGCTCCTGTGGACTGACCTCATATGCATCTTTTCATTTGCTGCAGGGTTCATTACTGCTGACACTGAAGTGTTTTCATTGTCTCAACTATTACTGACCAAAGCAGTTTAATAAAGGTTCTCTCTCTCTTTTACCCTAGTCCCTCTCCCTCTGTGTCTGTGATGCAACAGTGCTGCATACTTACTATTCCAAGATGTTCAATAGCAGACACAGTTGTCTTTGCCGCAGTGTACAGTCTGCAGTGATAAATCAAACGCAACGATTATTTGTACACGTTTCCATTCTTTCCTCCCATGTTTTGGGCCTCTAAATAGAAACACTTAATGAATCCACAGAGCTGAACACACCACAACACAATTATAAAACGAATGAAAACAAAAAGTAAGGCTGTTGCGTGGGTTAAGAAGATGCAGTGGAGCATGTGTTGGAAGGACAGCGTGAGTTTTGATGCTGTGAGTAACAGGCAAAAATGTCTCTATCTTTTTTCTTTGTTTCTTGTTTCTTTTTAAAAACTGCATGAACCCAAACATTCCATGTTATGCAGTGCAGAGCCTTGCCCTTTATTTAATAATGCATTTTGACTGTAACACTAGACAGGGACTGCAATTCCTGCAGTTTCTTTAAAAAAAAAAAAAGGCTCAATAATTTCTTAAGAGCTGGCCACTAAGTTTAATCAAACATTTGTTGGGGAATATTTTCAGAGGCAGGATTAATCCACATTTGGTGGCCCAACCCCAACTGTTAGTTCCTATTCACATAGGAATTCTCAAGCATATACATATATTGTGTGTTTTTACAGGGGCAGTCCACCGGTTTAACACACAAGGGTCAGTTCACTCTCATCGTGAGAACTACTCAGCCTGTGTTGTATGATGTTTTTGTGTCTTGTTACACTTGGGCAGTGGGAGTTTGTAAGCTGTGGGAATTTACCATGCAGACCAACAAAAATATCCTACTGGTTGCATTATGGGAAATGTTGGATCCACCATATTTGGAGCTGGACCCGTACTAGAGACCTAAAGTCAGGGTATCTGAGCCTCTGCTGCTTCGATTTCAACCAATCCGTATTCACTTGGCTGTTGAAAGAGGAAATGCATGAAGAAGAGAGTTGGAAAGAAAGAGTGGAGGAGTGGAGCGGGAAGTAGGGAGTAGGGATGCAGAAAAGGGGGATGGGGGAGTGGTAGACTACACAACCTCATTATGTCTGGTGGCATTTTAACACCTTTTGATGATTTAGTAAGAAGAGAGGATGGGGGAGGAGGAGTTCTCTCCTCCGTCCATGACACCATTTCAATCCTCCACTCACTCATCCCTCTGCCTGCTCTCCCCATGACGGAGAGGAGAGAAAAGAAAGAGAACTGAGTGTCTTTAATTTAGAGGGATCCTGAATGCGTGAAATCCTTTATGCTATCTGGGTCACAGTGTGCCTTACAGGCTGAAGAAACACACACACACTCACTCACTGCCATCCTGCTGGTTTGTTCGTTCATTCATTTTGTGAGCGTTTCTCTCAGTGACCTGCGGTGCTGAGTATGTATTGTGTAGGTAGTAGTATTGTGCTCATGAACCAGGTAGTATGGCAGAGGTCAACTCAAGCATCTTTAAAGTTACAAAGTCATCTTACTCTAAACTGTCTGACAGTATCACATACACTACACTGCCAAAAGCATGTGAACAGCAGAAGAAAAAATGTGCATTATATTACACTACACCCACGCTTGTTCAACATGCCATTCCAGGACCATGGGCAGTACTCTGCTTTAAGACGAGAGAGATTTGCTTCAATTCAATTCAGTTTTATTCATATTTTTTACAGAAACCATACCACCACAATTCCTACCACGAGCACGAGCGTGCCAAAGAAAAACTCAATTACACAGAAAAGTAAGTTCAGAGGGGAATGTCTCTCTCTATCTGTGCATGGCAATTATGGTAAGGTTATGGGAAAGATGGTGAGGTAAAGATCACCAATCCGATTAATGAAATACTAATTGTTCATTGCAGGGTGGCACAAAGTAGGAAGACAACTATTGTCTAAAATATCCTTGTATTCATTTTCCAACTCAGGAAATGGACCCAGACAACAGTACCCTAAAGTATGTCAACAGAGCGTCCACATATCTTTGGCCATAAAGAATATTGTTTGAAAGAAAAATTATACATTCTTCCTTTTACAAATGAAAAGTTGAATACATAAGAAGTAAACACCTTTCTCCTGCTACAGCACAACTCTGGTAAGAACTTGTACTAATGTTTTGCTGATGTTTAACTTTGAATAGATGCAGAATAACTGACATTATTAAGTCAGTTCACTGACTTCACAAGTTTTCTCTACAAGTGCTGCGGATGTAAACATTGCAATGGTTTAATCACAAAAATACAACAAGAAGTATACACAGTCAACCTCCCCAGGAGACATGTTGTTTCCTGCTTGTGGTCTCATTCTATGTTCTTTCCAATGGCAGTTCTTAAGCTTTGATCACAATTCAAAATGAACGCAGACAGCGGACACACGTGCTTCTACACACACTACTATCAGGAGTCTGTGTCCAACACGTGCTCTACAAAACAGAGGCGCACCATCAGGAGAGGCAAACCAGGCAAATGTTTTGGGCCCGAAAGTAATTAGGAAAATTGCACATTTTGCAATCACAACTATAAACCCCCTGAACATTAGAACGGCCACAATGGTTTTCAAATGTATATGTGCAATAACTTTGTTGCTTTAAAAAATACAATGCTGTCTGTATTTTCACTTTTAATGTTTTTTATGTAAATTACACAAAAGGCATAGAAAATATGATAATTTGCCGTGCTCTGCTGCACCATGCTCTCCTGCCCTGCTACCCTGCACTGCACTGCGCTGTAACCTGGGTTATTCATTAGTTCTGTTCGTAAACAACAGATTGTGTAAACATTTTTATAATAAAAAGAAATACATTTAATTGTTATTTTTTCATTCTGAGTAATGCTAGATTTATTTGAAATGCAAATGATATCTCTGATGGTTGTTAGCCTACAGAGAAATACTGGATTAATTATGGTTTCTATGAATAAAAACATAATTAAACTTGTTAAAAAATAATTGTTTAAAGATATCCTAACAGGATAGTCAAAATGACTGCTTCCGTTGCAGTCAACACTTCTAGTGTTAAACCTGTCATGAAGGCACTTTGCCTGGGGCCACTGATGGTGATCTCACGACAGTAAGAAGGAGAGTTCCTTTGTTTGTTGTATTGGCCTAAACAACAAGAAAAAAATAAAAAGAAGAAAGACGAAGGATGGTGAATACAGTACAGCTTGTAGTGCTTAAAATCCGCATGGTCACAAATTTTGGGCTGCACACAGACGTCTGTGCAGGGGTCCAGGGGACCTTTGTAGATGTGGGCTGATGACAATACTTACATCATGCAGACCCGTGTCCAATGCAGATGCATCCTCCTTAAACTGTCCAGGGAAAATCTATAGACCAAACAGATCCAAAATTAAAATCAGTGACTTTGCTTTGTAGTCCACACTCCAAGGTAACATCACGTTCACTCTGATTTGTGCCACAGTCCCCATCAAATCATAAAAACAGAATTCAGTTCTCTTTCTTTCATTCTTCCTGACAGCCACAGATGGGGGACATCCAGGTACAGGTTACATACAGCCTGTGGTCCAGAAGCATAGCTACATGTGTTACTCTCAATTAGAGTTCATTTAATGGCCACTATGAAAACTCACTGTCCCAACACTGGAAAGGGAAAAAAGACTTCTCAGACCTCCACTAATGGAAAGAAAATTGAATTAGTCAGACTCTCTCTCTTTATCTGACTCTATCTTTTTTCTCTTTCTCTCTCTCTCACACACACACACTCAGACAGGCACCAGTGTGGTCATCTCCACCCACTCTGATCAGATTATTTATGCAGCTGTGGTCACATCATGTAAAGCTGCTTTACTTTCTGATGAACTTGTACATTTTACATCACTGTGACTCAAACAACCACTGAAATGTTTTAACTGGAAATGCTCCAAAATGTCCACTGAGCAAAAAACTATGTACTCTACTCACTGCTCACTCTACTGAGCAAAAACAAAAGAAGCTCTGACCTAGTTAAGGCAAGTTTAGTGCAAGTACGTCCTGATGATGTTGGCATTTCTTGATTTTCTTTCTTGTTGTATTTTCACACTCAGCGCAGTGTGTATGGTGCAAAGGTGAGAATACGTTTTATTCAGATGTGGCAGTGTACAGTGGTATTTTGATAAAAACTGGCTGCAAGATATTGTGCTGAGAATAAACATACATCTATTGAGGTTACACTTATATAGCTTACTTTGACACTGTTTGGGAGTAGTAGAGCCTGATTTATACTCCAAAACACACAGTTCTAGCTTAGGAAAAGATATGTCAGTTAACCTGCATAATTTTTCCCATTGTTAGCCAAAAAATCAAAACTCCAACGTATGTTGGAAATTCAGTGAAAACAAAGTATACAAATTCAGTGAAAAGCATTCAGATTCAGTGAAAAATTCAGTGAAAAGCTTGTATGCTTTTCACTGAATTTTTCAGTGAAAACAAAGTATATATGACAAAAACTGTATTGACAGATTTGACAGAAATCTATTTTGTATGCACTTTTGAGATGGTCTCTAACTACAACTCATCATTTTCCATATCCTGCCAGGTCACACCACATTAGACCATGAGGGAAACATAACAGCAGTGCAACATCAGCCAAGCTTTTTCCTTCACTGCATCTCAAATCTGATTCTGGTAAATGTAGGATAATGTTCATTTCCACAGCACTAATTCCATCAGTACAACAACAGAGTCAGCTCATATTCACCACTCTGCTTCTGTTTCATCCATCCAATTCTGACATTTTTCCCAACACTTTTAAGCTGCCATAAATGAAAATCAACAATTCCTTTGGCTTTTCACTTTAAAAGCACACCACTAAGGGAACGTTTTGAAATTCATTCAAATTAAGAATACAAGCCTGTGTCTACTATTAGCCTGTTCTGAATAAATAGTTGGTTCTCTCTGCAAATGCCACACACCACAGCATTTATAGCCTAAGCTAATGATAAGCTAAAGCCCTAGTTGGTCCTTCAAAATAAATACAATAGCAAATACACTGATCCCTCTTTTCAAGTGATCCCAGTCAGGTTCCAGTTTGAGTTCTATAAGTAAGGAATTCCACATGTTGATCCCCAGAGCACAAAAAGCCAAATGAGACTTTGGCCAACTGAAGCCTAAGTTGCTCCTGATGGAGGGTGGCACCTTGCATAGCAGCTCTGTGATCAGTGTGTGTGTAGAAAAGATTTGCATTTCTATACATTTCCTTTCCTTTCCTCATTCACCTTCTCTCTCTCTCTCTCATCACTTCCCCTCCCTTCCTTTTCACTGATTGGTTACTGCTTTCACCTTTGTCACTAATTGACCTGATTACATTCACATGGTCACCCTTTAAAAACTGCTTTCCTTCATTTCACATTCACCTTCACACCATAGCATGGGGCGGCAGTTCTGGTGAGTGATTTTACATCTTAGTAAACTAACAATATCTTTGTTTAATAGACAAGTAAGTCTGAATTAAGTTTAATCTGCTGTTTTCAGATCTCACCGATCCATGTGTGTGTGTTTGTTCATCTAAGTTCGATTCATGTGCGTGTTTTTGGATGTATCTATTTAAGTTTGTTAAAGAAGAATAAAAGCAATATCCTGAAGACTAACATTTCTGAATAACTACCACTCTGCATCCTGACCCATGCCCCATGACGATAGCAGCTAACTGAACCTATATTTAACAGACGGCGTCGCTCACAATGATGAAGCTGTTCCACGAGCTCTGCAGGTGGAGGTGAAGTCTGGACGTGTGCGACACGGCGTACAGGTGCAGCTCCGCCTCCGTCTCCTCGCCGCTGTCCACGCAGTCTCTTCTCAGCAGGCGGGACAGAACTGATCCCATCCTCCTCTGCACCTGCAACACAACGGGCCGGCGGCGTTGGCTTGGTGCGTCATTTTCCATCCCCCCCCCAAATGATTTAAACCAAAAGCAGAACGTTGTTTTTGCATTTCTTGAACGAGAGTCAGTGGAGATTCCAACAAGAGAACTAAAATCCACCCCTCCCTACATCATTCACCCATACATCCACCCCTCCCTACATCATTCACCCATACATCCACCCCTCCCTACATCATTCACC